>JAOWBW010000409.1:0-237696 GCA_026119855.1 Campanula takesimana | reverse complement strand
ATACTCGAACAACGCAATTTGGGAGTAGTCTTATGGCTCCATGAAAGGAATCAAACTTCAATGGTCCCTCAACACTTCCAGTCAAAAGGCCTCTTGGTTTTAAATGAAGGCTCCGATGATATGAATGAATTTGATGATTTTGTTAGAACTCACAGCGAGATTTGTCTGAAGGAAGTCTTAGAGAAAAGGAAAAAGATCCAATATTCTAGACTCACCGGCTGAGTTATAGCGGGCAACGCCAATATGTTAACTCTATAAGCAGAGTTACGGCCAATCCCAATGTTTCTGCAATACAGCACCCCGTCTCAAGATCAAAAGCACAGGCTGCATCCGAAGATCCGCCGTCGGCTCAACTCAAGAACACTCAAGCAAACATACCGTTCGAGACTTTATCACACCAAGACCTTATCATCTGCAACAACATCACATCTCCACGAGACGTCTGTCACAAACCCGAAACCCTGCACTATTTTATTGAATTGATTTATTTAATTAATTATTATTTGTGGTGCATTTATTGTTTCATCATATTTTATGTCTAGCATTTTGTTTGATCACCTTGTGCTAGTATGAATTTAATTGGGTCTTTGTGGAATGCTTGGTTGGATTATATGTGCGGAGTATCTTGAGGGGCTTTAGTGTAACTTTTAAAAATAACTCTTACTACTCCCTCCCTACTCCCCCTTCTCCCTCACTTCTCCTCTCCACTCCCAGTCAACTCTCTCTCCCTCTTCCCCATTGCAAGAAAAGGGTAAGAAATCTCCTCCTCTTTCCTTCTTTTTGACTATCATTTATTCATTATTTCTTATTGCTCATTTTATGAAAAATGTTTAGATCGTCGCTAGGATCATTTGTAGCTAAGAAAATTCGAATTCCGTCATCTTTCGTATTTTCCAAGTAAGTTGCTTTTCCCCCTTTTCATGTTAAAAAAATGTTCATCCTAAGTTGTTATGATTCCATGTTTGTTATATATTGCTTCTTGGGTTGATTTGGAGTTGATTGGTATTTTGTTTATCTTTTGTGATTTTGTGATATTTGGATCATTACTTGGTTTAGGGTTGATAGATGATGTTATTTAGGCCCCTTATAGGCTTATATGTTGTTTTGGGTACTTGGGTATGCTAATAGAAGTGTTGGAAATGTTGGGTTTTGAAATTGGTAAGGTTTATGTTTGATTTTGGTAAGAAATGTGAAGAACCCAGTTGATTCCCAGTATGTTCGTCGAGTGGGCGCCCGCCTGGTTTGGACCGGGCGACCGCCCGATATCGCGCGCCCGCCCGAGCATGTTTCGAGCGCCCGCCCACCTGGCCAAATTCCTTCGACCAACCTTCTCTCTAAATGAGCACCCGCCTGACCCTTAGTGAGAGCCCGCCCGCCCCTATTTTCTGGAATTCCCTCTTTGTTGGTTAAAGACTAGGATTTATTCTTGGTTTAGGTTTTGGGTACCACTCTAAATGGTTTAAATGGTCAATGTTGTTGGGGTCTCTATGAGCAATCCCATTTATCGTTGTTGGACTCTTTTATGAGAAACTTCTTGTGTTCATTGTTGTTGAACTCTTCATGAGTAATCGTTTGCATCTTTATAGTGATTAATTGGTATGGTTCCCTACTTTGGAATCATTGTGTGTTTAAAGCTAGTATTTATATTTTAGCAGTTATTTAAAAGTCCAACTGGTTAATTGTGTTCGAGTCAGGCAATGGATGATGCTATAATGGCACAAGCCAAGTCCAGTATAGCATCGCCCATTGGTCCTTCTTTCCTCATCCAGATTGGCCTTGGTTGGGATGAGCTAGCTCCCTTTGGTGAGTATTCTAGCTAGACGTTTTGGGTTTTGACTTTGTGTCATCTCCCCTGTCCTTTGTAACATGTTACATTGTTTATGGTTCCGGTACCGGGGTTGTGATCTTCAGCTGTTTGTGCTACCACGAAGATTGGTTGATTGATTGATTGTTTCTGACCGAGTTCTTATCTTCAGCCGTTTGTGCTACTACGAAGATTGATTGATTGGTTGATGGGTTGGTTCTGTGCAGAGGCTTCTTTGTTATATCAGTTTGGTGAAACCTTGGCTCGGTATCCTTTGTAACGTGTTTATTTCAGTCTTGTGTGCTGCATGATGAGTTAGTCGTTATTTCAACTGGTATGGGACTGTTGGCGATAAGGAGCTTCTCATTTGTTGTTATATGATTTACCTGTTCAGTTATATCATTGTTTTGCATGATATTATGCCTTGTAGCTGCATTAGTAACTTACTGAGATTTTATCTCACCCCGTTTCTCTTTACCTTTGTTGTTTTCCTTAACCCCCCCCCCCAAGGAAAGCAAGTGGTAGCGTTGTGAGGTCCGTTAACGGGAATCTTCTGAGCAGGTTGTCCTCCTTTTGGGTAGTTACTCTTCGGAGCCTTTATGTATTTTGTTGTGAGATCGAGGTAGTTCAGTGTTGTGTAAATACTGTTATCCGTTGAGTTTTTATATTATTAGTTGTTCTTGCTTCCGCACTTGCAGATTGTCTCCGAGTTGAAATCTCGTGAGGTGTTGTTTAATGGTTTTGGTTTACAGTTGAATTCACGCGCCCGGTTTAGTATTTTACATTTTGGAGATGTACATTATGTAAATTTTATGTTTATGGATTTTAGAATTTTCCGGGGCGTGACAACGTCTCCCGAAGACCGTACTACATTTTCAACATGGACCTACCGCTATTTGGGTATCAACCACAAAAAAGGGCCATCCACCTCCAAGCAAGAGAAAGAGGAAGACCACTTTCATGAGTTCTACCCAATGGTGCATCTGCTCTCAATACAATGCCAAGAAAAGTTGGAGCTTCACACCGAATGATCTTCACATCCCGCCATCTACAAGCTCGCAAACAACAAGCCCACGACATTTGGGGCTTAGCAATCTCTCAAAGCTTGGTATCAATGATCTTCTCTTGGGGCTTGCCCACGTCGACAACAAAAGATAGTTTATTTGAATGGGCTAAGAGTTGATTCATCTTGGGGCTTCATAAACCACTCAAAGTTCAGCATTCGAGGGGCTTTACAATCAGCAACCCCTTGGCATGTCGGCATCAATAGTCCCTTTTGAAGCCCCATAATCGACAAATCTCTTGGGGCTAGACATTAATTTCGTTGGACACCACGGCAACAACGACATAATTCAACAAGGCAATCCGGACTTCGATTGAACACGACTTAATCTTGGGTTGGCTTTACAAACACACAATGGTTAAAATAGTTCACCCACAAACTAAAAAAAAAAAATCTTTTTCTCACATGTGTTCATATTCTTTCCCTTCTAATCTAAATAAAAAAAAAATCTTTTTTTTTTTCTCCTTCTATGTGCAAAAGTTATGTGTTTCCTTTTTGCTTTGCCCTAGTATTCTCCCCAGCATTCTCCATCATCCTTGAACTACGCTGGTCTGATTCTCTTAAAGGGATACGTAGGCAGCCTTTTGGCATGACCAACCCATCATCCAGAATACCATCACGCCAACACTCCATCAAAGGCAAGAACAATTCATCATCACCAACGTCATCATTCTCCAAAGCATGGACATCAAGGCATCCACCACCACAACACTAATCCATCCAACGGCAATGGTAAGTGAAGGTATGAATACATCCGAGGCTTCCCTCAAATCACACGGCACACAAAATCACTTTCTCCATTCTTACAAAAACTCTCTCTCATGCAAAACTGCTTTCAAATCACATCGCACCACGAGCACAATTTCTCTCTTCATTTCATACTTCATGCACAAACACATATACCTGCCAAGCACACACATAACAGGTACCCACCACGAAGTCAACAGCATCCGCTACTCAAGGCACTTCATCCCCAGCAGAAAATGGTTCACAGTCAACCAGGCCCGCATCCCACAGAATCAAACAATTACAGTTCAATGACAACAACTCGGTCTATGGTGAGCCGAAAAATCACCACCTTTCCATCAAGCAACACAACAATATCACACAGAGCCTCGGATCCCGCTTTAGCAAACGGATCCCGCTTCAGCAAACGGATCCTGCTTCAGCAAAATGGATCCCGCATCAGCAAACGGATCCCGCTTCAGCAAAACGGATCCCGCTTCAGAAAAATGGATCTCGCATCAGCAAACGGATCCCGCTTCAGCAAACGGATCCCGCATCAGCAAACGGATCCCGCTTCAGCAAACAGATCCCGCATCAGCAAACGGATCCCGCTTCACCAAACGGATCCCGCTTCACCAAACGGATCCCGCATCAGCAAACGGCTCCCGCTTCATCAAACGGATCCCGCATCAGCAAACAGATCCCGCATCAGCAAACGGATCTCGCTTCAGCAAACGGATCCCACATAAGCAAACGGATCCCGCTTCAGCAAACGGATCCCGCAATATCCTTTCTATATCAATTAAGCCGCTCACACATGGAGCGCACTCCCATCCTTTGTAATTTCAAATTCCTGCTTTATCGAGTTTTTGTTTTCTCTTGTCGATGTCCTCGGCGGTTGTCTTTCTTTCGTCGACGCGTTTTGCTTCGCAATCCAAGTCGCCGAGGGGCTCTGTAGACACCCCGCCTTGAACCTCTCACCCCGATTGCATACATAGTATTTTTACTTTACTTGTTTTGGTTAATTTCTGTTAGTTCAGTTAAGTTCCTAACTGATTCCGTCAGTTTTGGACTAAACTGCACAGCAGAGTTAACTTTCTAGTTCATTCTGTCAAAATCACCATTTCAAAGTCACGCGCCTCCGCCCTTTGGGGCCAGAAGCGCGCGCCTCCCGCCGACTATACGGGATGCGCGCGCGTCTGGGCGTCTGTCAGTTACTGATTTCTGTCCAAGAATCTCTCTCTTGCTCATTTTATATGATTTTGCCCGAGAAACTAATCTTTGTGGGACTCCGTCTTGGCACAAAAACATCCCCTTTCAACTATAAAAACCCCTCCAATCCACCATTGGAAGGGGTCTCTTTTCATCTCTTTTGGATCTCTTTTCATCTCTCCTTTACCTCTCTTGGACCTTCTTCTTAGACTTGAAACTTTTCTATACACAAATTCTCCCAACAAGAGTTCTTCGTGACAAGACTCTACACAAATTGTTTTACAACAATTTCTCCACAACAAAACTCTTTTCAAGTCCAAGTTCAAAGTCACTTTTCTAAAGGTACCACTTTTCTATTCTCTTATTTTATTTGCGTCCTACTAGTATGCAATCTCCATAAAAGGGATACAACCAAAAGGCCACTTCATTATTGAAGTTTGGTCAAGGTTACATCCCAACATTCCTACATTATTTAATTCCACTTCATCTCTTAATGTAATGGTTTAGCAAATATTCAACATGTAACCATTAGACATTCAATCAATAAAATCATTTAGCTTTCATTCTCCCCTTATCTTTACTTTGTAGTTGTTAGCATATTTTATCAATTGAAGGACACGTAAATATAAGAACACCAAGAGTAGTAGCAAGACCCGCGTAAGCGGGGCGGTGGAGTGGGTGTTTAAGTACTTCCCATTCCGTCACCTAACCCCCGAACCCCTCATCTCAAGAATCTTTGGTTTCGTAATCAATAAAAAAGGCTATTTTCTTAGGTTTTCTCGCGTTCCTCTAAAACGTGGGTGGCGACTCTTAAAATCAAGTAGACATCCTAGGTAATTCACCGCTCTAGCCAAGTCGTGGTTCCCCGGGGTATCTACAGTAGTGTGTGTTGTGTTAGAGTTGTTGTGTGGTGAATGTGAAAAAAAATGATGATGATGGGGCTCCGTTGTGCGCACTCTAGTGTCCCGGTTGTCTGTGGGCCCAACATGAAAGTTGCTCGGAATATTTTTGTGGCCATGCCGGTATATCTGTAATTGATCAAAGAGTAAAGAATAGCATAATATAATTTTAAATGCATCAGATGACCAGTTAAAAGGCTTTTTAGCAATGCGGGACCCGTTCCGGGGTCCGCGCGTGCGATTTTTGAGAACATGCCTATTTACTCGGTTTTGAGCCCTGATTGCAAATCTAGACTCGTTTTGTTCATCAGATGCACCGATAAGGCGCTCGGTAGTCCCAAACAGCCAAATCTGGGGTTTTAGGTCAATTATCATGTTTAGACCAATTAAATTAGGGTTTAATAGGGGTGCAAGATCGGGGTGTCTATAGAGCCCCTCGTCGAATTCACTTATAAAGTAAAGGGGATTCGACGATCACTAAGAGACTACCGATCTCGTATCAGTTTAACGGATGGGCCCAAAGTGGGGCTTCCTACGTATCCCTTGCGGGAATCAAGCCTCCGTAGTTCTACTCAGGCAAATAAGCAAGCAAATGCATGGTCGAACCTGGATTCCCAAGTTTCCTACGTATTTCTTTCAAGTCTCAGACCAATCGTAGTTCAGCTTAACGCCGGGGATGAAGATTGAAAAGTAAACTTCTCTGCGGGGTAATGGAGCGGAGGAATGGCTGGGGAGTGAGATCACATATCTCTGAGCCGGGGGAGCATTGAGAATTCAAATTTTCTTTGATGGGGATTAAAATAACACATGATTTGAGGAAATCATCGACTGAGCTCCTATTCGAGCTGCCTACGTATCCCTTGCGGGAATTAAGTCGGGGCGTAGTTCTGAGAGAGGTCCAACCCGAGCGCTCGAGTGGACAAAAAAAGTAAAAAAATTTATCGAGGGGCAGATTCGGGGTGACGAAAAAGGACAGGGGTAACCCAAATAGTCGAGGGTCAAATTCGGATAAACCGAAAAGACCAGATGGGAACCAACATTTTCAAATTGAAAAATAAAACATTTTTAGTCGAGAGAGAACAAAAGGAACATCGTAAACGCTTCTTGCTGATGAAAAGATGATGATGATGCACTGCAGCCTGTTTGATGATAGTCGAGAGAAACCTGTAAATCATAAAATATGAATTGATATGGGTTTATCCTGATGAGATTGTTGCGCGATGAGATCTTTTGATTCACATTCTACATAAGACCCTTATTTCACAAAGGGCGATGCAAGCAAAACAAGCTAAAATGAGCATTTTATGTGTCCTGATTTGACAATTTTAGCTTTTTTACAGAGCAATTTTATTTTTATGCTTTACCACAAAATTTGGGATGACTCAACATGTGATCACCTTAAATTCATCTCAAGAGTAGGGAAAAACATTTGGGAATTTGCATTTTGTCTAAGAGGAGAAGAACAAACAAAATCAGACTGAAACAGTGTCTGCACGGCCGTGCAGAACAAAAGACTCGACCGTGCAGATCGATTGGTTTTTGCAAATTTTGATTGGGATAAGAAGGAGGAGGATGGGGTGAGGTCTGATCCTTGGCAGGGGGTCACGTGATTTGAAGGGATTTTTGGCATATAAGGATGGCTAAACACCATTATTCTTTCACAACATCAATTGCCAACATTTCCATCCTCCGTGCTTCAATTACAGCTTCCACAATCATGTTTCCGCCTCGTCCCACTGTAGTCAATTGCCGAGTACCACCAGAAGCTGAATTCTTGGTGAGAACCTATTCGATAGGGAGAAGGATGAATGGGGAGAGATCTTTCAATGTACCATCTTTGTTCTCTCTGCGAAGATCAAAATTAAGTGGTAGATGCTCGGGCTGCCTCCTTTTTTGGAGTCTTTTACCCATTTTTTCAGTTTTACTCATGACAAACTGTGTCCCATTTTGAAGAGTTTGCTCGATCATTGGTCTTCCCTTTGGGGGAGGGATGATGACTCCATCGACTCTCGAGACGCCATGAATTTGTTTTGTGCGAATGTTTGGCTGTAACCGGGATTTCGCTCAACAATGCCAGAGTACCAAACTCATTTTGACGTGACACACTTCTCGTCGGCATTTTCGGAGCCTTGCCGTGCTGACCCTGAATACACGGAGCGCAGGAATTACGCGTTGATGTTTTGCCTTACTTGCAGACTTGTTCTTCGTTACTTATGATGGCTTTGTGGATTGCCGAGTTCTAGAGACATTTGGATTCTTGTCGGCGCATTGGGGACCGCAACAAACTGGAGGCGGGGAGCATCATGACCCTTATCTTAGCTGAGACTTTTCATGGCCTGGATGGTTACTTCCCACGAGGAGAGATGTTCCTAGCAGGCAGCCCGGTCTTGGTGCACATATGGTTTCAAGAGCACTTTCAGATTGTAACTCTCGTAACCAAACCCAGATACGTTCCTGCAATATACATCCGTAGAAAATTGTACCACCAGAATAAGACTACCGTAAAGGACTGGGTCGAGCATTTTTCATTGGTTTCATTCAAATACATTATATGGGTCCCACCACATTGGGGCATTAAGAGCTACATTGAATCGAGTGCCGGGTGCCATTGTGTCTGGCTTGCTGGCCTTCGGCGTACCAGCTTCTACTTAGGAAACAGGATATCTCGTTAGTTCGGGCGCTCTCAGGAAATCCATACCCTCGGGATCTGAAAGTGGTTGAACCAGTCGACCGTGCAATTTTCCAGGAGATTAGCAGAGCTTGGTACTCGCGCGATGCAGTCATCCGGTAGGTTCCCCACGACCAGAATTTTAGAGGAGCGTTTGAAGCGACCCAAATGCCGTATTTGGAGTGGCTAATTGTGGAGATAGCTGCAGAGAGGGCCACAATCCAGTCTTTGGTGCAAGACTTATTGGGAACATCCTTGACAGACAATAATCAGCACCGCTTGGCGAATCCACAGTAGTACGATCTTCCTCAAACTGGGGTCATCGTCAGGATGGCGCCTCTACCTCGGGAACCTCGGAACCCGACGATCCTGTCCTAGGAAACCACATAGAATGAACCAGTTCTAGGTCACGCCGTAGTGCATTTCTTCACTTAGATCAATGAATGAATTTTCGGATGTTTTCATAATAATCCTTGGTTGCCAAACCAAGATTTTAGATTTATCTTTCTTGAATATTAGGTTCGGTTGATTGATTGTTGTTTTCCAAGAAATTTTAGAATGTAACACAAGATTCGCGGAATGAATAAAAGGTTTTGACTTTGAATAGACCGGACTCGGAGGTTGCTTACGTTCCTCTTTTACAAAGAATAAGAGGCTCAGGTAATCATAGTTCGACTCAATTACATTTAGATTTTATGCGCGCCTCTGTCTTTTGCCTAGGACCGCCCTTTCGGTTTTCAATCCTAGAGGGCTCTCTTTGCGCCATTTTTTTTTGGACTTGATTAAGAGGGAAGGGGTAAGACGCCTTCACGGGTAATACTTCTTTAGCTTGTCCAAGTTGAAGGGCTGGGCAAGGTCCTCTCCGTTCTCTGTCATTAGGAAAACTGCACCACCCGACTGAATGCTCTTGACGATGTAAGGGCCTAACCAGGGCGACTTCCATTTGCCTCGGCTGTCATTGTAGCTTGGCGGCTTCTCGCGCAAGACCAAATCTCCTACCTTAATGTCACGGTCTTTGACCCTTTTGTTAAATGATCGTGCTATCCTTCGTTGATAAGCTTGATTATGCTCTAAGGCACACAGACGTTTCTCGTCGAGCAAGACCAATTCATCATATCTATGCTGGAGCCAGTCCACTTCTGAAATATGATTTTCTAGCAAGACCCGTATGGATGGGATCTCAAGCTCAATGGGTAGAACAGCTTCCATTCCTAAATCCAAGGAATAAGGAGTAGCCCCAGTTGGTGTCCGAACTGATGTGCGGTAGCCCCACAGTGCGAGGGGTAACTTCTCAGGCCAGTCTCGTCCAGTGATTGCCATCTTTCGAATGATATTTTCTAGAGTCTTATTGACTGCTTCGACCACACCGTTATCTTGGGGGCGGTAAGGAGATGACTTATGCATCTGAATTTTGAATTTGTCAGTGAACTGTGGTTCTGGCTCGGGCACGAGGTCCAAAGCTAAATCTTCCAATAACTCGGCTACTACTTTACCCTTGATCGACTTAGGCGTGGCGTAATTCATGTCGAATTCACTGAGAAGGAAGGCCCATTTGGCTACCCGGCTTGACAGAGTGGGCTTCTCAAGGATCTATTTGAGAGGGTCCATACGGGATATGACGCAGACCGGCAGGGTTTGCAAGTAAATCTTGAGCCTTTGTGAAACCCAGAATAAACCAGTGCACGCTTTCTCAAGAGCCGAATAATTCAATCGCTTCCATGTAGCTTTCGGCTGACAAAGTAAATGGCGTTCTCAAAACAAGAATCTTCTTCTCTTGTGCTAACATAGCTCCGACCGAAGTATCTGTAATAGTAAGGTACAAGAGGAGCGGCTTATGCTTATATGGCGGAGCCAACACCGGGGTATTAGACAAGTATTCTTTGACTTTCTCAAAGGCGGCCTGGCATTCTTCGTCCCACTTATGGTCCGTATCCTTCTTGAGAAATTTGAAAAGCGGCTCGCACATCGAGGTCAGCTGTCTGATGAACCTACTGATATACTGGATTCACCCAAAGAAACCTTTAACTCCTTTTTGGCTTTTGGGCATAGGCATGTCGATAATGGCCTTGACCTTTTCTGGGTCAATTTCAATCCCTTTTTCCGTCACCATGAATCCGAGGACTTTCCCCTTAGTGTACCGAAGGTGCATTTTGCCGGGTTGAGTTTCATTTGGTGCTTGCGAAGCCTTTCGAAGAACTTCCGAATATCAACTAAGTGTTAGTTGTCTTATTCTACCGAATGCACAATCATGTCATCAACATACACTTCGACTTCTTTATGTATCATATCATGGAAAAGGGTCGTTGCGGCCCGTTGATAAGTAGCCCCGGCGTTTTTGAGACTGAAGCGCATGACTGTATAACAGAAGGTTCCCCATAGAGTGATGAACGAGGTCTTTTCTTGATCCTCTACTGCTAATTTAATCTGGTTGTATCCTACCATACCATCTATGAAAGAGCGCACTTTGTGTAGTGCGACTGAATCAATGACTATATCAATGTTTGGCAAAGGGAAATCATCTTTGGGACAAGCCTTATTCAAATCCCTGAAGTCAACACATATCCGGACTTTACCATTCGCCTTTCTCACTATAACCATGTTTGACAGCCACTGCGGGTATTCGACTACTCGGATGAAACCCACTGACAACAACCGTGCAATCTCTTCCTTGACTTAGAGGGCCCATTCTGGTCTAATCCTCCTCAACTTTTGTTTGACTGGTTTAACATTAGGGTAAGTAGGGATTCGGTGTTCAACAATAGCGGTATCCAGCCCCGTCATGTCTTCATATGGCCAAGCAAACACGTCAACAAACTCTCTGAGCAAACTGACCAACTATTCTCTATCAGCCCCTTGCATTAAACTTCCGATCTTGATCTATTTGACTTATTCACCCAGCCCCAAGTTGATAGTGGACAAGTCTTCTCCGCAAGCTTCCAATTTCTGCTCGGCACGCTGCTTGGCTAACCTGTTTAATTCGATTAGATAATCTTTTTGTCTTGGCTTATATATTTTAATGAATCGTTATTAACTTGATTTTTAGTTGAATTTTCAATTGGTTTAGTTAATTCATCATTTAAAATATTGGCAACCAAGGAGTATGCGGAAACAGAGGAAATTTCATTCATGACCGAAGGAAGTACAAACTCGGCGATTCCGTCGAGGTCCTTATCAGTAAGGTCCTCATCCGGAGCTCCAGGAACAGAAACATTGAGTACAAAAGGTTCAAAAGGAGGGGGAACGGGAGGAGCATATCCAAAGCGTTCAACGAACACGTCTGTAGTAGCCATCGGACCAGAAGTGGTCCTTCTGCGGGCTTGAGGTGTATAGCTGGATCGTAGCGAATCTCGTTACCATTCCCGATCATTCCCAAGAAACCGTCTTCTAAAGTGCATTCTTCAATGAGGGGAAACATGCTCTCTTGCTCTTTAATTGCCCAAACATCAATTGGAGCGGGCCGCTTAGAGGAGCCCCTAGGTTTGTTTGCATCATTCTCATCTTCGAAAGCCACATCGTTGAAGATTTCCCATCCTGGGTAACGAATTCCATTGGCATCGACAGAAGCTTCTGGGAAAATGAGGTAAGCGACATCCTCCCCTTCACGAACGAAGTAACCATTCAGAGTTTGTCACGACCCGAAATCTAGGCTCTATTTTATTAGTAATTAAATGATTTTTATTTAATTATTTGCTTATTTATTTATTTAAATTATTATTTATTTAAATAATTATGTGTGCAATTTATGTGTTATAATAATTGCCTAGCATTTATTTGGGTCATTTGTGCTAGTGTAGAAATGTTGAGTCTTAATTGTTAGTGGGGAGTATTGTGTGTAGTGTAGAGGAGGGGGCCTAAGTGAAAATTCTTTAAAACATTTCCCTACTCCCTCCTTACTCCTTCTCTTCTCCCTCACTCCACCCCATTTCCCAGCCATTTCTTTCTCTCTCTCCAAGAAGAAAAAAGGGGTAAGCTTTCTCTCTTCATCTTTCTTCATTTACTTCTTCTTCCTCTCATAATCTCTCATTTCTTAAAACATGAACCTTGTTTAGATCGTCGATAGGATCGTTGGAAGCCAAAAATATTTGAAATCCATCAACTTTGAGAAAATCCGGGTAAGTTACTTTTCCCCCATTTTAATGCTAAAATGTTCATATCATGTTTAGATAATGTTTGATGTGTTATATTTGAAGTTTGGTTGGGTTTTGAATTTATTGAGAATTTATTTTGGGTTTTGATCAAAAATGGTGAAATCTTGAATGTTGGGATTGATTCTTGATTTTGGTTGTTAAATGTTGTTGTAGGAGTCTTTTTAGACTTATTAGTTGTGTTGGTACATTAGTATGCTAGTTAGAAGGTTGAAATTTTGGTTGAAATGTGTTTTGGGTTAAAATTTGGAAGAACCTAGTTGTTCTTCCCGATTTCCGGCAGGCCAGAGCTTTGTGCGACCGCCCAAAAATGTCTGGGCGACCGCACAGTCCCTTTTGGGCGGCCGCACAGAACCCCTGAAAGTTTACAATTGTTAAAATTTTGTAATTGAAGAATGCGTTTTGATCCAAATCTTGGGTGTCCTTCTAGTTGACCTTAGTGAACATTGTAGTACACTCTAGTGATAGAATTGGTCCTTTGTGATCAAGTTTGTGTTTGAAATTTATTAAGTGTTAATTGAGATTATTGGAACACTTTGATTGCGCGTTGTGGGTACATTTCACTTTCTTGGTGACTTCTTGGTATGATTCCCTACTTTGGAATCAATGATTGTTTATCATGCTAGTATTTCATTACTTAGCCTTTACGTGAAAGTCCAGCTGGTATTTTGTGTGTGTTTGGGCGATGCGAAACATTATGATGGCACGGCCAAGTCCATTGTGATGTTGACCATTGTTTTGCCCCATTATTACCCTCCTCCAGATTGGCCTTGGATGTGAGAAGAGCTAGCTCCTTTGTGTGCATTTTAGCTTTACTTGAGCATGACTTTGTGGCATGTCTCCCGTCCCTTGTGACACTTCATTGGTTATTGGTTCCGGTACCGGGGTTTTCTCTTCGGCTTTCATGCTATTATGAAGATGTTGATTGGTTGTTTATTGAAGCTGCGTAGCGATCCTTTATTTGGATGTTCCGGTTTGGAAAACCTTGGCTATATCCTTTGTTATGTGTTTATTTCCGCTGCTATCTGTTATGTGATAAATGCTATGTGTTATGTGATATTTATTATTGCTTATTGCTACTTGCATCATAGCATGTCATGTAGTTGCATTAGTAACTTATTGAGATTTATCTCACCCCCTTTTCTTTTATCTTTGTTTTTCCTTAACCCCCCCCCCCAGGTGCTAAGGATTAGTCTCGCTGATCACGAGAAGAGGACGTCGAGTGTGGATCCATTCTTTTGGGGAAGGTTGATATAGGTTGGTTTACATTATGTAAATGTGTAACCATTTTGGGGTAGTTGTACCAAACAATGACGTCACTAAGAATTGTATATTTGTATTTTGTTGGGCATAAACTTGTGGAAGTTTATGATAGTTGTAATTGGTTTTTATCAAACTTGGTTTTGTAAAACTTTGGATCATCTGGTATCAAATGAAATTTTTAACTCTGGTATTTCTTAGTTTTGGTTTTAGAGTCGACGTCCAGATCGCGGTCTCGGGCCCGCGGGGTCCGGGGTCGCGACAGTTGGTATCAGAGCTATGGCATTAGCTCTAAGTATAAGTCTAGGTGGATTAGTATGACCTAGGTGGGTAGTAGTGTGCGGAGTGATTAACGGTTGATGTTTTATGCAGGTAATTGTTCTCAATGTCTGGAAGAAGAAACAGAGGAGGTATTAGTGGGGCACAGAATCAGAATGATACAAGGGAAGAAGCCCGTGCTATGTTTCAAGGCATGTTCGAGGCGGCCATGAAGGCCATACATGATCAAGGTCCAAGGGTAGATTTATGATGTGTTTGGGTGCACGGATGAGGACAAGGTCCGGTTCGCGGCTTACAAGCTTGTGGGAGCCGCCGAGCATTGGTGGAAGGGTGTTAAAGCTACTTGGGATGATACACACACGGTGTATGCGTGGGAGTTGTTTGTGCGCAAATTCAAGGAGCATTTCATTCCGGTTGTTGATCAAAACCGAAAGGAGATCGAGCTACTCAACCTAGAGCAAGGTGTGTTGTCTATAGCACAATACTCGGCTAAGTTTATAGAATTAGCCCGGTATTGCGACTATTTGGTGAGGACCGAGGAACAAAATGTTGGTGTTGGTGCCCTAGGCACGTTTGTTAAACGTTGTATAAGTTATCATTTTATTCATAATAATAAAGAGATAATAAGATTATTATTATGGCTCGTGTTTTCTTATAATAATCTCCGTCCCTAGAGCTTGTTAAGCACTAGTATAAAGGCTAAATGATCATGGGATGATCATGTTAGATTTATAGGTACTTGTTTGGAACAAGGTACTGGACATGACCCGCGGTATGAGATTTATGTCATGGTCGATGTCATATATAAATCTCATATTAGTTATGTCATTTGAGTCCTTAGACATGAAGTTATTATAGTCTTCCACTTGATGAACATTATGTTTGACATATTCAAACGCTGCCTTAACACGGTAGTTATAAAGGGTATGATTGGCATGATTGGATTCACGTAGGGAAGAATAATAAGCTAAATGGATTTGTCCCTCTTCGGAGAGATGTCAAGCTTGGGCCCCTCGAAGGAATGATGTTGGTGAAATGTTTGGCCAAACTCAAATGGATTGATTGGATCAATGTCATTTGGATTATCAACATATTCGGAATCGAGAAAGTATTGAACAATACAAGTTGACTTGTTGACCATGACTTGTGTTCAATGACATCGTGGACAAAGGGATTATGACATGTTCTAAAAAGGAATGCGAACTTGTATCTAGTTATACTATTTAGGTAGGTATGACGGTTTGCTAGAACCTAATCATATCTTATGGTTTCATGTTTGAACCCATTGCCAACTTAGTATAATCCTAGAGGGTCACACACAATAGAACGAATCCTAAATAAGGACTATATTGGAAATTTGGAAAAATTGGATTTTTCTGGGCCTTTGGGCGACCGCACAAGAAATTGGGCGGCCGCACACCTCAGTTTGGTCGGCCGCACAGTACTGTCGGGGACAGATTCCTAATTTGATTCGGAAAGGAATTTTGGACGGGTTTAGACACAAGTTTCCTATTTGGAATAGGTCTAACTTGTATATAAACATCAAAATTCGGCCAAGAACAGAACCTAAGCTTTTGTGCAAGTCTCCAAAGAGTTTGAGAGAGTTTATTTTGTTCTAAGAAATCCTAGATTGAAGAACAAAATTATACACAAAGAAAAATTCCATATAGTTCATATTAATTATGAAAACGTGTTTCATAATTTGGTCTAGCAACCAAGATCAAGTGTTCTTGATATTCGTTCGTGGTGTGGATACCGCTAGAGGGTGAAACTTATCATCTTCAAAGTTCGTGATTATTGCTATGATCGTGATCAAGTTTTCAAGTCTCTATCGAATTCAAGGTTGCAAAATCAAAGGCATCAAGGGTTAGTATTCTACTATTCATATTGTTGTATTTGACTTAATCATATGAATGGATCTATGGGCTTTGGGTTTCATTAAATTTTAAATGCTTAATTCCGCTGCGCATGTGACTACGAAACCCAACAGTGGTATCAGAGCCCCGTTCATGTTGATTATTTCAATACTAGATCATGTTGTGTGTATATAAATTGTTTATGTGCCAAGCATGATATGAATATTGGATTATATGATGTTTATGTGTTATGTGATTTTATGTGGTTTATTGTTTTACAACTTTAATCGCACGATTCAATCGCAATAAATATTATGATGGATTCTGAATTGTTTGATTATTAATTCTGATTGGATCATGGTTTTAATAATCGGGGAAAGACAATTTTGAGACAAATTTTCGAACTTCAAAATTCCTTTTGATGCGTTTGGGCTACCGCACAAATATCCCTGGGCGGCCGCACATGTTTGGGCGACCGCACAGGAGAGTTTGGGAGGCCGCACAGTTTACTGATTCTGTTCTGATTTTGGTCAAAATTGGAATTTGGAATTTTCGAGAGGTGCAACCGAACCAGTAACAAAACCAGACCAGACTTGCTGATCTGGAATGGGCTTTGGGTAGTTGGTTTGAGTGTGGATCTTGGGGTTTGATTTTCCTATTTGTTTTTATCTTGTGATTCCTAGATTGGTTCAAGTTTTGGATGGCTAATCTGCGTTCATCGAGATTGTGTTTCCCAAACTTGATCGCAATCAAAGTTTCAAAGATAAAACGAAGTTAGAATTATGAAGAGTTCATAATTGCTAAAATTGAGAAACAAAGTTCTTGATTCAATGATTGGAGATCCATGTGGAATTGTGAATGCAATTGGCCTACGTTCATCGAGACCATCTATTGCTTAGTTTCGGCCACATGGACTACTTTCTTGGTCTCTTGAATTAGTGCGGGATTGTGGTTGCCTAACGGCTTAGTTCGACCACACTTCTTGTTGTCTTGATTTGGAAATAACGACCAAAGTTGAAAAGGTCTCATCCTCATAATTATAGAGAAACTAATGACACATAAATATTGTGCTTAAATTAATGGAGATTAATTTAGTGGCTAAACTTGATGCGTAACATGTTTATCTTATGTGCTCATAAATGTGTTGAATGCTATATGTAATGAACCTTCAAAGAAAGTTTTAAGTCCTCTTGCCACGCCATGATTAAAACACTTGTTTGTGCAAGGGTATTTTCATGTGGGCTCGCCAAAGCGAGGTGCATTGATTTTACTTTTGTATGAGCAAGATGAGTGAATAAAAGTTTCCTATGCGTTTAAAATGGTTGGACTTAATAAGGCGTCAAAACAGTTTTGGGCCTAGGCAAAGATGAGATTAAACATGCTTTCGAAATTGGATCCCTAAGAATCATATGAGATATGATTGACAAGAAATTGTCTACCTAATTAATTTGATTTTGAGCGGTGCGCCATAGCGTACTTGAAATTAAATTAAAGTTGGATCTTAGCCCAATTTAAAAGAATCTCAGAAAAGGATCTAAGAGTCATATTGGATATGATTGACAGGGTTGTCTACCTAATTAATTTGATTTTGTGTAATCCGCCATAGCGGACTTAAAATTAAATTAAAGTTGGATCTTAGCCCATTTAAATTATATTATACATTGGATGTATAAGAAGGTTATATAATTTAGTGGGAGTGTTTTTGGAAATTACATTATTTATCTCTTTAATGAGATTGGTACTTGTAAAATTTTGGAAATTTTGCATAAGTTGTAGATGACAACTAAAATCATTGCGATTAATCCTTGATAAGGATAAGCTTCAAAAGAATGATACAAACTCCATGGATTGGATCCTGAGCCTAAAAATAGTTCTAAGGCACGAATATGGGTTGTACATTCTTGATGGGCCTATTCCTAAAGAACCTAATGCCGGAGTAGACAATCACAAGAATCATGATTATGATTCTAGGAATGTGAGTTGTCTTATGCTCACGATTATGTGCTCTTAAACTCCAACAAATTTTGGAACTTGTGGAAGCCTATTAAATAGGCGTGGAGTTGAGTTACATGTTTCAAAGAGCAATCTAAGCAAGAGAGGTATAAAACCATTATTGCATTCACTTCTTGCAAAATGAGTAAAGGGCAATAAGTGGAACCTCACACGCTTAAGATAATGACTACGTAAAGTATCTTGAGAAACTTGGGAGTC
This sequence comes from Campanula takesimana, assembly GCA_026119855.1. NCBI lineage: Eukaryota > Viridiplantae > Streptophyta > Magnoliopsida > Asterales > Campanulaceae > Campanula > Campanula takesimana. The sequence goes on along the minus strand of JAOWBW010000409.1, from coordinate 219,573 downwards.
CAATTGGATTGGAGCTAGCCATGGATCTTATTCTTGATTCATTTCCTAAGAGTTATAATCACTTTGTGATGGACTATAACATGCTTAGAATGAATAAGAATTTCTTCGAGTTGCATTAACATGCTGAAAAACTGCGAAGATGAAGATATTGGAGAATGGTTCTCCAGAGCTCATGGTTTATAAAGAAAAGGGCCAAGTGCCAAAAGAAAGGTAAGACAAGGGTTGTCAAACCTAAAGGAAATAATTGTGGTTAAAATTATAACTCTAATTGATGCAATTTGGTAAAGTGGCAATTGGATTGACCATCTAAAATTGTAGTCATAATTCTGGATGATCAATAAAAGAAATGGTAGTGGGACTACCGCTTGGAAATATTTATGTTATAAATTAATCTTTCTAAATTTAATTATTGGGTATTGGATATCGCAATAATTAGTAAATTGAAAGACTGGTTATAGTAAAGGTTGATCTATGAATGGTAATGATGCAATGGTTGCAACATTGTTTGTGGAACACTTGTAAAGTGACTTTACTTATGAAGCAGAAATTATTATTTTGTCATAAGATAATGAAGGATATTTATTTCTTATTTGGAATAAGAAAAGTGTTTTATTTATTATGATTTACTTCATTGTGTTATCATATAAATAAATCTTATATCCTAAATCTTGAAGAACAAAGTAATAAAGGCTATAACATAAATAATTAAAATTCTTTATGCATTATTGTTTTGATCAAATAAATAAAAGATGCATATCTAAAATTCCATGGGACGGAGTTTTAAGTCATATGATTTGGAATCACATGATTTATGCAAATCTTATTTACTTGGACCAAGACATCCTTTACTATGATTGGTAAAAGGCTAATATCTTAATTGACCTAATACATTTTGATGTGTATGGTGCATTAAGAAGCAATGCTAAAAGAAATTTTTTATTATACTTGGTAAAACTATTCAAAAACTCTGATTGGATCATGATGACGAATAATTGAACCAAGAATTTGACAGTCAGCATTAAAGTTGTGAAATGGTTTCACAAATTAACTTTACTAAGAACATCATTTTAAATGATGTGTCTGCATGGAAGTACAATAACCTTATTGGATATGGTTCATTAGATGATAAAGTCAAATTGATCTTCCATTATTAATTTTGGGGTTATGTATTACAAACCGCTGTAACTACACTAATTTGAATTCCATCAAAAGAGGTCAATTGGTGAAAGAAAACTCGGTTTATCTTTCATAAAGATTTAAGATGGTGAGACATTTTGAAAGGAGTTGTCTGGGACACACTCACATTTAAATCTAATAAATATATTTTCATTGGATATCCTAAGGAAACTTGAGGATAATAATTTTACTCATAAGAAACAAATGGTTTGTTAATTATGATGATACTTTTCTAGATAAATGGTTTATCTCTAAAAGAATCAGTGGGAGTAAAATGTATCTCGAATGGTTCGAGACCTAGAAAATATATTTTAACCTAAGATGGAAGTTGAACAAGTTTTCACAAGGAGTGGTGAAAAGTCTGTTCAAGATATACAAATACTTGCGATACTTGATAGGATACAATCTATTAGTAGAAATATTGGATATTTCGAAATAGAAAGTATTGAGGTAAAGTTCATTTAGAATGAAGTATTTACCACCTATCAAAGATGCAATATCAACTCCACATTTAGATTAATGACTTGGAGTCATAAAATCTAAAAGGCAATTCATGTATAATAATCAAGTTTGGAACTTGATAATTCTAACCTAAGGTGTTAAAACCAAAGGAGATGAATGACTTTTCTTGGAGAAAAATGTTACATGGGTAGCAAGAAACTTATTAGAATTTTCATAGTCACATGTTCATATTTGGAATATGAAATTTGACAAAATGATGTCAAAACAAGCGTTCCTCAACGGGAACTCACTTAAGGATGTATTGGATACAACCTAAAGGTTTTGGTAGTCAGGAAAATTCTAAAAGGTATGAAAGTTGCGAAGATTCATTGGATGGATTGAAGAAAGCTTTTGGGAGTTGGAATCTCCGTTTTGATAAGTCATAGAGCTTGGCTTGATCAAGAACGAAGATGAATCTTGTATATACAAGAAGATTAGTGGGAGCATGGTGCTATTCCTTATCTAATATGTGGATGACATATTGCTCATTGGAAACGACATTCCTACACTTTAATCTATAAAGATTTGGTCAAGAAAGTGTTTCACAATGAAGAATATGAATGTTGCATATGTCCTTGGCATTAAGATCTATAGAGATAGATCGAAGAAGCTAATTGATTAAGCCAAAGTACATACATTGACAAAGTCATTAGAAGATTCCGCAAAGAAAATTCTAAGAGAGGACGGTTGTTAATGTTACATGGATTTTCCATGCAAGACTCAAATGTCCTGAGACAAATGATGAGCATGAGAAGAATGAATGGGATGCCATTTGCTTCGGCAATTGGATCCATCATACCATGATAAGTACTAAGCCGGATATATCTAAATGCTTGGAGCATGACGAGTAGATATTAATCCGACAACCGGTGAGAACCACTGGATGGCTGTGAAACAATTCTTAAAGTACTTAAGAAGGACTAAAGAATTGTTATGATCTGTGGAGGGATGGAAGATGATCTCAATGTATATGGGCACGCGGATGCATGCTTCCAAACCAACAAAGATGATAAAAGATCGCAATTGAGTTTTATAAATAATAGTGAAGCTGTAAGTTGGAATGGTTCCAAGCAGAGTCGCTAAATTCTACAACTAAATCTAAGTATATTGCTGCATTGGATGCTGCAAAGGAAGTCGTTTGGATTAAGAAGTTCATGGTGAACTTAAGATGGTTCCTAGCATTGCTAATCCAATAGACCATATTAGTGATAATAGTGGTGCTATTGACCAAGCAAAGGAACCAAGAGAACATCCTAAATCCAAACACATACTTAGGCGTTCTCTTATCGTTCGAGAAATCGTTGATAAGGGAGACATACATATATGCAAAGTACCTACTAATGATAACGTTACGGACACACTAAACAATGGGACTTCCACAAAGCTAAACATGATGGTCATGTTAGGTCCATGGGTATTGGATACCTAGGGAATTGGGCCTAGGGCAAGTGGGAGATTGTTGGTGTTGGTGCCCTAGGCACGTTTGTTAAACGTTGTATAAGTTATCATTTTATTCATAATAATAAAGAGATAATAAGATTATTATTATGGCTCGTGTTTTCTTATAATAATCTCCGTCCCTAGAGCTTGTTAAGCACTAGTATAAAGGCTAAATGATCATGGGATGATCATGTTAGATTTATAGGTACTTGTTTGGAACAAGGTACTGGACATGACCCGCGGTATGAGATTTATGTCATGGTCGATGTCATATATAAATCTCATATTAGTTATGTCATTTGAGTCCTTAGACATGAAGTTATTATAGTCTTCCACTTGATGAACATTATGTTTGACATATTCAAACGCTGCCTTAACACGGTAGTTATAAAGGGTATGATTGGCATGATTGGATTCACGTAGGGAAGAATAATAAGCTAAATGGATTTGTCCCTCTTCGGAGAGATGTCAAGCTTGGGCCCCTCGAAGGAATGATGTTGGTGAAATGTTTGGCCAAACTCAAATGGATTGATTGGATCAATGTCATTTGGATTATCAACATATTCGGAATCGAGAAAGTATTGAACAATACAAGTTGACTTGTTGACCATGACTTGTGTTCAATGACATCGTGGACAAAGGGATTATGACATGTTCTAAAAAGGAATGCGAACTTGTATCTAGTTATACTATTTAGGTAGGTATGACGGTTTGCTAGAACCTAATCATATCTTATGGTTTCATGTTTGAACCCATTGCCAACTTAGTATAATCCTAGAGGGTCACACACAATAGAACGAATCCTAAATAAGGACTATATTGGAAATTTGGAAAAATTGGATTTTTCTGGGCCTTTGGGCGACCGCACAAATGGGCTGGGCGACCGCACAAGAAATTGGGCGGCCGCACACCTCAGTTTGGGCGGCCGCACAGTACTGTCGGGGACAGATTCCTAATTTGATTCGGAAAGGAATTTTGGACGGGTTTAGACACAAGTTTCCTATTTGGAATAGGTCTAACTTGTATATAAACATCAAAATTTGGCCAAGAACAGAACCTAAGCTTTTGTACAAGTCTCCAAAGAGTTTGAGAGAGTTTATTTTGTTCTAAGAAATCCTAGATTGAAGAACAAAATTATACACAAAGAAAAATTCCATATAGTTCATATTAATTATGAAAACGTGTTTCATAATTTGGTCTAGCAACCAAGATCAAGTGTTCTTGATATTCGTTCGTGGTGTGGATACCGCTAGAGGGTGAAACTTATCATCTTCAAAGTTCGTGATTATTGCTATGATCGTGATCAAGTTTTCAAGTCTCTATCGAATTCAAGGTTGCAAAATCAAAGGCATCAAGGGTTAGTATTCTACTATTCATATTGTTGTATTTGACTTAATCATATGAATGGATCTATGGGCTTTGGGTTTCATTAAATTTTAAATGCTTAATTCCGCTGCGCATGTGACTACGAAACCCAACACAAAAGGCTATGAGATTTATTCGGGGATTGAAGACCTCCATCCGTACTCAACTGATTGCTCAATGGATTGTGACTTTCCAAGATGCGGTGGACCGAGCCTACTTAATAGAGCAATATATTGGGGAGCATAAAAGGAAGACCGAGGTAGCTAACCCGAGCAAGCCGGGAGGGCAAAGCAAGCCTCAACACCGTTCCGATAACCGAGGAAACTTTGGGGGACAATCTCAGTTCTGAGGGCAACCGATCCCAAGGAACCCGGGTACCACCTCCGGGAACCAAGGGAGCCAAATTAGGAGGCTTTGTTCGTATTGTCAAAAGGAAGGTCATTCAGAGGACCGTTGTTGGAAGAAGCAGGGAAAGTGTACCAATTGTGGTCAAATGGGGCATTTCGCAAGAGATTTTACTAGAGGCAAGGGACAAGCATCCGGGTCAGGAGTTGGTATTAATCAGGGTCAGAAAAGGGATGCCGCCGGGAAGCCCAAAGTTCAAGGGAAGGTTTATGCTATGAATCAACAACAAGCTACCGATGATCCATCCGTTATTGGAGGTATTGTTTCTGTGTCTAATGTGAGCGCACGAGCGTTAGTAGATCCAGGATCATCTCATTCATACATTTCTGTGCAATTTGCTTCCATGTTAAATGCTGCATTCGAGTCTTTACCGTACGTGCTAGAGGTGTCGACCCCTATAGGAGAATGCTTGATTTCTGATCGAGTCTTTCGTGCTTGTGACGTGGTTATTTGTGGTCGTGTCCTTTGTGCGGATTTGGTAGTTCTTCCTATCCAAGACTTTGATGTCATTTTGTGTATGGATTGGTTGAGCAAGTTTCATGTGTCCGTTGACTGCCGTAAGAAAACTGTTACTTTTTCTATTCCCGATGTGCCTAAATTTGTGTTTGAGGCTAGTCCTCTGAGTAGAAAGGTTCGCTTAATTTCTTTTATGAAAGCGAGAAAATTATTGCTTAGTGGTTGTGAGGGGTATTTGGCTAGTGTTCTTTATACTAGGAAGGAATCCCCTAGTTTTGATAGTGTTCGGGTAGTTCGGGAATTTCTCGATGTTTTCTCTACCGAGTATGATATGCCTCCCGATCGTGAGATTGAGTTTTGTGTAGACCTTTTGTCGGGTACGGCTCCAATTTTGAAAGCACCTTATAGGTTAGCTCCCGCAGAGTTGAAGGAGTTAAAGGTTCAATTGCAAGAGTTGCTTGATCGAGGGTTTATCCGCCCTAGTGTTTCCCCGTGGGGAGCACCGGTCTTGTTCGTGCGGAAGAAAGATGGTTCGTTAAGATTGTGTATAGATTACCGGAAGTTGAATCAGGTTACGGTGAAGAATAAGTATCCTCTACCGCACATCGATGATTTATTTGATCAGCTTCAAGGGTCCGTGGTTTTCTCTAAACTTGATTTGAGGAGTGGGTACCATCAGTTGAAGGTCCGATCGGAGGATATTCAGAAGACTGCTTTTCGCACTCGTTATGGTCATTACGAGTTCTTAGTTATGCCGTTTGGGTTGACTAACGCGCCGGCCGTATTTATGGATTTGATGAACCGGATTTTCCATCCTTATCTCGACTCGTTCGTGGTAGTCTTCATCGACGACATTCTTGTTTATTCAAAATCTCGAGAGGAGCATGATCAACATTTGAGGACAGTTTTATCCGTTCTTGCGAGGGAGAAATTATTTGCGAAGTTTAGCAAATGCGAATTTTGGCTCGAGAAGGTGTCATTTCTGGGCCATATGATTTCTAAAGACGGGATTTCTGTGGATCCTTCAAAGATTGAAGCTATAGTGGATTGGAAGAGACCCGAATCAGTGACAGAGATTAGAAGCTTTCTTGGTTTAGCCGGTTATTACCGAAGATTTATTGAGGGGTTTTCGAGGATTGCTACTCCGATGACTCAGTTGACCCGGAAGAATGTTCCGTTTGTGTGGACCGAGAAATGTGACAAGAGTTTCGAGGAATTGAAGAAGAGGTTGACTACCGCACCGATCTTGACTTTGCCAAATGGGAGCGATGGTCTAGTGATTTACAGTGATGCTTCGAAAGAGGGTTTGGGTTGTGTGTTGATGCAGAATGGGAAAGTAATTGCTTATGCTTCGAGGAAGTTGACCCCTAGTGAACAGAATTACCCGACTCATGATATGGAGTTAGCCCTATTGTATTTGCGTTGCACAAATGGAAGCACTATCTTTATGGAGCGAAGTTTGAGATTTTTACCGATCACAAGAGTTTGAAGTACCTATTCTCTCAGAAGGAATTGAACAACCGACAGCGCCGATGGATGGAATTGTTGAAGGATTATGATTGCACGATTTCTTATCATCCGGGGAAGGCGAATGTGGTAGCCGATGCGATTAGTAGAAAGTCTTATGTGGCTTCGATGATGGTTCGAGAGTGGAAAATGCTTGAGGATGTTCGAGATTGGTCTCCTCGTGAATCGAGACATGGGGCTATTTTTGCGAATATCAGGGTGTCTCCGACCCTAAATCAAAGAATAAAGGAAGCTCAGAAAGAAGATCCCGAGTTAGTGAAGGTAATGGGTAAATTGAAGGAAAAGAACTTCGAGTGGAGTTATGAATTTCCGTGGTCGTTTGTGCGTACCCGATATTAGTGGATTAACGAGGCAAGTTTTAGATGAGGGCCACAAATCGAGGTATACTATTCATCCGGGTAGTACGAAGATGTATCAGGATTTGAAGCAGCAATTTTGGTGGATTAATATGAAAAGGGAAATAGCCGAGTATGTATCGAAGTGTTTAACTTGTCAGCAGGTCAAAGCCGAGCATCAGAGACCCGCGGGATTACTTCAGCCGTTAGAGATTCCCGAGTGTAAATTGGAGCATGTGACTATGGATTTCGTTACGGGACTACCTCGTACCCGTAGGAAGTATGACAGTGTTTGGGTAATAGTGGATAGATTGACCAAGAGTGCCCATTTCTTGCCTATTGACATCAGATATTCGATGGAGAAGCTTGCGACCCTTTATATCGATGAGATCGTGAGATTGCATGGGGTTCCGGTTAGCATTGTGTCAGATCGAGACCCGAGGTTTACTTCTAGATTCTGGAAGGCGTTTCAGGAAGCTTTGGGTACAGATTTGCAATTCAGTACAGCTTTTCATCCTCAGACCGACGGTCAATCCGAGAGGACTATTCAGATTTTGGAGGATATGTTGCGAGCTTGTTCGATAGACTTTTCCGATTCTTGGGATTCGCACCTACCGTTAGTGGAATTCTCTTTCAACAACAGTTATCAGGCTAGTATCGAGATGGCACCATTTGAGGCTTTGTATGGAAGAAAATGTAGATCGCCTATTTGTTGGGATGAGGTTGGTGAAGCGAAGATCGTGGGTATTGATTTGCTTCAGGATTCGGTTGAGAAAGTTAAAGTTATCCGGGATAGATTGAGGACAGCCCAGAGTCGACATAAGAGCTATGCAGACAACCGAAGGCGAGATCTTAGTTTTCAGATTGGTGATTTGGTATTCTTGAAAGTGTCTCCGAAGGTGGGTATTCGTAGGTTCGGGAAGAAAGGCAAATTGGCTCCGAGGTTTATTGGTCCGTTTGAGATTTTGGGAAAGGTTGGACTTCTAGCGTATCGTCTTGCGTTACCGTCATCTTTAGACCGGTTGCACAATGTCTTTCACGTTTCTATGCTTCGGAAGTATGTTCATGACCCATCTCACGTGTTACCGAGGATACCGGAGGATATTGAGCCCGATATGACTTATGAGGAACGACCGGTTCGGATCATAGATTCTAAAGTCCAAGAGTTGAGGAACAAAAGTATTTCATTGGTTAGAGTCCTTTGGAGGAATCATAACATCGAGGAGTCGACGTGGGAGCTTCGTGATGAGATCGAGAGGAAATTTCCGTGGCTTTTTGTTTAAGGTGAGTCTCGTTAAAATTCGGGTCGAATTTTCTTTAAGGGGGAGTGAATGTCACGACCCGAAATCTAGGCTCTATTTTATTAGTAATTAAATGATTTTTATTTAATTATTTGCTTATTTATTTATTTAAATTATTATTTATTTAAATAATTATGTGTGCAATTTATGTGTTATAATAATTGCCTAGCATTTATTTGGGTCATTTGTGCTAGTGTAGAAATGTTGAGTCTTAATTGTTAGTGGGGAGTATTGTGTGTAGTGTAGAGGAGGGGGCCTAAGTGAAAATTCTTTAAAACATTTCCCTACTCCCTCCCTACTCCTTCTCTTCTCCCTCACTCCACCCCATTTCCCAGCCATTTCTTTCTCTCTCTCCAAGAAGAAAAAGGGGTAAGCTTTCTCTCTTCATCTCTCTTCATTTACTTCTTCTTCCTCTCATAATCTCTCATTTCTTAAAACATGAACCTTGTTTAGATCGTCGATAGGATCGTTGGAAGCCAAAAATATTTGAAATCCATCAACTTTGAGAAAATCCGGGTAAGTTACTTTTCCCCCATTTTAATGCTAAAATGTTCATATCATGTTTAGATAATGTTTGATGTGTTATATTTGAAGTTTGGTTGGGTTTTGAATTTATTGAGAATTTATTCTGGGTTTTGATCAAAAATGGTGAAATCTTGAATGTTGGGTTTGATTCTTGATTTTGGTTGTTAAATGTTGTTGTAGGAGTCTTTTTAGACTTATTAGTTGTGTTGGTACATTAGTATGCTAGTTAGAAGGTTGAAATTTTGGTTGAAATGTGTTTTGGGTTAAAATTTGGAAGAACCTAGTTGTTCTTCCCGATTTCCGGCAGGCCAGAGCTTTGTGCGACCGCCCAAAAATGTCTGGGCGACCGCGCATCTATCTGAAAGCTTTTGTTCTTGTTTTGAAGGATTTTGGGCGACCGCACAATCCCTTTTGGGCGGCCGCACAGAACCCCTGAAAGTTTACAATAGCTAAAATTTTGTAATTGAAGAATGCGTTTTGATCCAAATCTTGGGTGTCCTTCTAGTTGACCTTAGTGAACATTGTAGTACACTCTAGTGATAGAATTGGGTCCTTTGTGATCAAGTTTGTGTTTGAAATTTATTAAGTGTTAATTGAGATTATTGGAACACTTTGATTGCGCGTTGTGGGTACATTTCACTTTCTTGGTGACTTCTTGGTATGATTCCCTACTTTGGAATCAATGATTGTTTATCGTGCTAGTATTTCATTACTTAGCCTTTACGTGAAAGTCCAGCTGGTATTTTGTGTGTGTTTGGGCGATGCGAAACATTATGATGGCACGGCCAAGTCCATTGTGATGTTGACCATTGTTTTGCCCCATTATTACCCTCCTCCAGATTGGCCTTGGATGTGAGAAGAGCTAGCTCCTTTGTGTGCATTTTAGCTTTACTTGGAGCATGACTTTGTGGCATGTCTCCCGTCCCTTGTGACACTTCATTGGTTATTGGTTCCGGTACCGGGGTTTTCTCTTCGGCTTTCATGCTATTATGAAGATGTTGATTGGTTGATTATTGAAGCTGCGTAGCGATCCTTTATTTGGATGTTCCGGTTTGGAAAACCTTGGATATATCCTTTGTTATGTGTTTATTTCCGCTGCTATCTGTTATGTGATAAATGCTATGTGTTATGTGATATTTATTATTGCTTATTGCTTCTTGCATCATAGCATGTCATGTAGTTGCATTAGTAACTTATTGAGATTTATCTTACCCCCTTTTCTTTTATCTTTGTTTTTCCTTAACCCCCCCCCCCAGGTGCTAAGGATTAGTCTCGCTGATCACGAGAAAGAGGACGTCGAGTGTGGATCCATTCTTTTGGGGAAGGTTGATATAGGTTGGTTTACATTATGTAAATGTGTAACCATTTTGGGGTAGTTGTACCAAACAATGACGTCACTAAGAATTGTATATTTGTATCTTGTTGGGCATAAACTTGTGGAAGTTTATGATAGTTGTAATTGGTTTTTATCAAACTTGGTTTTGTAAAACTTTGGATCATCACCTTTTGGTATCAAATGAAATTTTTAACTCTGGTATTTCTTAGTTTTGGTTTTAGAGTCGACGTCCAGATCGCGGTCTCGGGCCCGCGGGGTCCGGGGTCGCGACAGAGTTAGCTCATATGGGTGCATCGGGGGGAGCTTATAAGGTATCCCATGTTTAACGGCTATGCGATGTTTCCTTTTCTCAATCATAACTTCTGCAACCTCGACCGGAGTTGTCTTATACCCGAGCCCCAAATGCGGAACGAAAACAATGGGTTCATCTTCTACGGCCTCGATCCGTCCTTGCTGATTCTTGCCAAGCCCCAGTATGGGCAGGAAATCCATTTTCTTCACCATGTTTAAGGCTAAGGCATCCCTATATTTGGTTCTCTTCTTCCCGATGATATCTGTCTCCTTAACATATTCGATAGAGTTAATCACAGCTTGTGGGATTACCTTGAAGCCACTAAGGAAGATTCCAGTATCCTTGTGTTCAATCCCGAGAACTTGGCGGTCAGAAACCTTCTCACCATCTTGAGCGTGGATCACCATGATGTGGTTTTCATGGACAAACTTGACACATTGATGATGAGATGAAGCAACACCCTTTACCACATGGATCCAAGGGCGGCCCAAAAGAAAGCTGAAGCTCGACTTGATCTCAATCACTTGAAACTCTACTGGCATAACAAGAGGACCAATGGTAAGAGTGAGAGTCACTACCCCCAACACTCAATGACTAGTACTGTCGTAAGCACGAACCACTTGCGAGGACGGTGTCAGATCTGTTATCTTAATACCCAAGTCAGCAAGAACATGAACTGGACACACATTAAATGAGGAACCATTATCAACCAAGACGCAGGCCAAATGTTCGCCTGCCACTCCGATGGTAATATGAAGAGCCTCGATATGGTTAGGACCAAGCATAGGAGCATCGAGATCCGTGAAGGTAATTATGTTACCGAAATGGATGTTTCCCACCATATGAACAAGATCATTTGGAGAAGTGTCAATGGGGATAGTAGCTTGCTTGAGCGCTGCGGAGAGAGTATCTCTATGCTCTTTGGAAGATGACACGAGACCCCAAATAGAGATATTATCTTGCGTTTTCTTGAGCTGGGCTAAAATCGGGCTTTCAACCTCACTTCCTTTAAAGAGGTCGGTTTCCTTGGGAAGGGTCGCAGGAGCCTTATCTTTCTCGGATCCACTAGCATCAACATTAGGGGGTCGATAAGCTCTTCCTGAACAATTCAAATGATTAACATTCCATCTGAGTCACTGAGCGTTTTTTAGCGGGGTTTCTTGTGCTTCTGTAGCCTTAACCCTCTCTTTGATATCTCTTTGATCCTCAAAGAGATCCATCACTGCCATCAACCAAAGGAGTGAAGATTCAACCTCTAAGCCTCTTTAATCGGTTTGGTAACACGTTGTTACTCTTGCTTAATCTAGTTTATTCGTATATTGCTAGATTTAGGGTTTTGTTCATCGTTCGTGTTCTTGATCGATGATGATCTAGGGTTTCCACGAAACCCGCACTAGATCTAGGTCACATTACTTATATAATGCTATATTTAGGGTAGCGATCTTCATGTTTATATGTTCATTCATATGTTTTCATGATGTTCTTATTATTATGCTAGATCTACGACTTATACATGTGTAACATACTAGATCTAGGGTTTTAATCCTTAGTTATGTGCACATAACATAGCCGATGATGATCCTAGGTTTTCATCAAACCTTAATATGATCTAGGAACTACTTCTAACCCTAATCTTCCCCATCTTTATGCATGATCCCGCTTCATCTCTTTATTCTAATTATCAATGAACTACGCTGACCTGAGCTTCTCACGTTGAGAAGAACGTAGGAAATCCTCGGATTCGGTCTCAAACACTAACACACACACACACACACACACATTGATCATGCTAGAAAGACCGATTCGTCGGGCAAAAGGAGTGATCACATTAATATTCTTCTCTTTTTGTAATTTGACCCTCGAACCCTATTATTCTCATAAATGGTTTTCTCAATGTTTTAACTACAAATAAAACAACGTGACGACTCTCAATTTCAATCAGACGTATTCACACCTGGCCAAGGTCAAAAGTGGCCGCGTGGCCAGGGGCGAAAGTGGCCGCGTGGCCATCCTTTCTGGCTGACGTGATTTTCAAGCTAGGGTTTTATTTGGGTTATGGAAACCCTATTTTGGTTATTTTTGGGATATTCTAGAATATTGAGCTATATTTTGGGAATCCGGGACAAGTCTTTGCAAGGTTTATAATTTCTATAAAGTCCTTGTATTTTCATGAAAGCCCTAATAAACTCATTTTTAGATCGGGTACTAACAGATACATGTAAAAGTATTACATTATTTATAAAAATCTGTTACAATTTCATCTGTTACATTTACTTGTATAAATAATTTCATGCATGTATATAAGTTGTTATTGTTCAAATCTTAGTTTCTTTCAAAAAATAAAATTAAAATACTAAAAAAAAAATCTCCAAAAAAATATTATATTTCAGTATAACGATAATTACATTTAGTTATTGTTAGTGTTACACGTATTTATAGTTAGTATCACAGTTGAAAGATGAGTAAAATGAGCTTTTTTTTTTTTTTTGTAAAACTGGTGTTACGTTTACTAACAAACAATGTTACTTTATAAGTAACACAGTTGTAACATTTAGTTATACTAAGTACTCCATCCCGGGCTAAGGTTCTTAGTTTGACTTTACACGGAGATTAAGAAAAAGTAAATTTTGTGAGTATGAAATGTGAAGTAGGAGGGATAAAGTAGAAGTTTTGTTTTGAGAATGACAAGTGGGTCCCATTGTCCATTTTAGGTAATAAAGCAACTAAGAACCTTAGTTTGGGACAAACCAAAAAGGAAAGTAAGAACCTTAGTCTGGGACGGAGGGAGTATTACTTTTGGCAAACGAAAAAAAAAACAAAAAACAAAAACAAAAACAAAATTTATTTTCTTTGGAAGAAAAAAAAATTGGGCCATGGGTCGCTACCACGTGACAGATTCTGAGTGGAGCATGGGTTGGGATGAGATGCTTCGCAGAGAATGTTTTACACGGGTCTTGAGTCGACCCGTCTCTTCTATGAGACGCAGTGGCGGTCCCAGGAATTTTTGCTAGTGGGTGCCAAAATTATATGTGAAATAGTTGTTGGGTTTCGTAGTAACATGCGCAGTGAAATTAAGCATTTAAAATTTTCATGAAACCCAAAGCCATAGATCCGTTCATATGATTATATCAAATACATGCAATATGAATACTAGAATACTAGCCCTTGATGCCTTTGAATTTCAGCCTTTGATCTTGGTGGAGACTTTGAAGCTTGATCACGAACAAGTAAGAACACGAACTTTGAAGATGATGAGCTTCACCCTCTAGCGGTATCCACACCTCGAACGAATATCAAGAGCACTTGATCTTGGTTGCTAGACCAAATCAAGAAACACATTTTCTCAATTGTATTTTGACTATATGGAATATTGTTGTGTTTGTTCTTGTTCTTCAATCTAGGGATTTCTTAGTACAAGAAATAACTCTCAAAAACTCTTTGGAGGCTTAAACAAACTTATGTACTGATTTTGGGCGAATTAGGGCTGTTTAAATACTTGTTAGACCTATTCCAAATAGGTAACAATTGTCTAAACCCGCGAGAAAATGGATTAAGGAAAGTTCTTGCCGAAACCGACTGGTCCGGCCTGGTATAGCAAGTGGTCCGACTGGACCCATCATGGTCCGCCCTGACCTCCCCTTTTTCCACTTTTCTTCCTCTAATTTCCTTAAATCCCCAAATGGTCCTTCGACCTAATATTCCAATGTAGTCCTTATAGGATTCGTTCTATTTGTGTGTGACCCTCTAGGATTACACTAAGTTGGCAATGGGTTCAAACATGAAACCATAAGATATGATTAGATTCTAGCAAACCGTCATACCTACCCAAATAGTGTAACTAGATACAAGTTCGCATTCCTTTAGAATATGTCATAATCCTTTTGTCCACGATGTCATTGAACACAAGTCATGGTCAACAAGTCAACTTGTCTTTGTTCAATACTTTCTCGATTTCGAATATGTTGATAATCCAAATAACATTGATCCAATCAATTCATTTGAGTCCGGCCGAACATTTTCATCAACATCATTCCTACGAGAGGCGCAAGCTTGACATCTCTCCGAAGAGGGACAAATCCATTTAGCTTATTATTCTTCACTACATGAATCCGATTATGCCAATCATACTCTTTATAACTACCCGGTTAAAGGTAGCGTTTGAATATGTCAAACATAATGTTCATCAAGTGGAAGACCATAATAACTTCATGTCTAAGGATTAAAATGACACAACTAATATGAGATATATGTATGACATTGACCATGACATAAATCTCATAGAGCGGTTCATGTCCAGTACCAAACAAGTACCCATAAATCTAACATGATCATCCCATGATCATTTAGCCTTTATACTAGTACCTAACAAGTACTAGGGACGGAGATTATTATAAGTAAACATGAACAACAATAATAATCAAAACATCTCTTTATTAATATGAATAAATGATAACAATTACAACGTTTATTAAATGTGCCTAGGGTACCAACACCAACAATCTCCCACTTGCCCTAGGCACAATTTCCCATGTATCTAATACCCATGGACCTAACATGACCATCATGTTTAGCTTGTGGAAGTCCCTTTGTTAGCGGGTCCGCGACATTGTCATCAGTTGGTACTCTGCATATATTTACGTCTCCCCTATCAATAATTTCTCGAATGATATGAAAACGCCTAAGTATGTGTTTGGATGTCTGATGTGCCCTTGGTTCCTTTGCTTGAGAAATAGCACCATTATTATCACAATAAAGGTCTATTGGATTAGCAATACTAGGAACCACTTTAAGTTTACTAATGAACTTCTTAATTCAAACAGCTTCCTTTGCAGCATCCGATGCATCAATATACTCAGCTTCAGTTGTAGAATCAGCGGTTGTGCTCTGCTTGGAACTCTTCCAGCTTACAGCTCCACCATTTAACATAAACACAAAACCCGATTGCAATCGACTATCATCTCTGTCAGTTTGGAAGCTTGTATCCGTGTAACCATTTACAACAAGATCGTCTTCCATTCCTCCATAGACCAAAAACGAATCTTTAGTCCTTCACAAGTACTTAAGAATCGCTTTTACAGCCATCCAGTGATTTTCACCGGGGTCAGATTGATATCTACTTGTCATGCTCAAAGCATAAGATACATCCGGCCTAGTACATATCATGGCATACATAATGGACCCAATTGCCGAAGCATATGGAATATCATTCATTTTCTCACGCTCATCTTTTATCTTAGGACATTGATTATTGCTTAGAGAAACTCCATGTAACACTGGCAAGGTACCTCTCTTAGAATTTTCCATGCGGAATCTTCTAATGAC
Source organism: Campanula takesimana (assembly GCA_026119855.1). Taxonomy (NCBI): domain Eukaryota; kingdom Viridiplantae; phylum Streptophyta; class Magnoliopsida; order Asterales; family Campanulaceae; genus Campanula; species Campanula takesimana. Next base: position 203,592 of record JAOWBW010000409.1, on the reverse strand, counting down.
CTTGTCATTGTATGTACTTTGGCTTAAAACAATTAGCTTCTTTGATCTATCTCTGTAGATATTAATGCCAATGATATACGTGGCTTCACCCATATATTTCATTGTGAAACACTTTCCTAACCAAGTTTTTACAGAATGAAGTGTAGGAATGTCGTTTCCAATGAGCAATATGTCATCCACATATAAAATAAGGAATAACACTATGATCCCACTAATCTTCTTGTATACACAAGGTTCATCTTCATTCTTGATGAAGCCAAACTCTTTGACCGATTCATCAAAACGGAGATTCCAACTCCTAGAAGATTGCTTCAATCCATAGATGGATTTCTGCAATTTGCATACTTTAGAACTTTGTTCAAAACCCTCGGGTTGTGTCATATAGACATCCTCTTGAAAATTCCCGTTAAGGAAGGCGGTTTTGACATCCATTTGCCATATTTCATAGTCATGATATGCGGCAATGGCAAGCAAATTTCTTATAGACCTGATCATTGCTACGAGTGAAAAGGTTTCATCATAGTCAATACCATGAACTTGCCTATAGCCTTTCGCTACAAGACTAGATTTGTAAGTATGCACCTTTCCATCCATGTCAGTCTTCCTCTTGAAAACCCATTTTCATCCTATGGTTTTTACACCTTCGGGCGCATCAATCACGTTCCAAACTTGATTATCTTGCATGGATTGTAATTCGGATTCCATGGCTCCAATCCATTTCTTCGAATCAGGAGAAGACATCGCCTCTTGGTAGGTGGTCGGTTCATCATTATCAATGATTTCCACCTCATTACTATCCATTACGAGAAACCTATATCTCTCGGGCTCAGATTGTAACCTACCAGATCTGCGAGTTACTTGTGTATTCTGAACAGGTTCCACAATTTCTTGTGGTACTTGTTCTTGTTCCACTATCAGTTCAATGTCATTTTCTGGGTCTCGAACCTCTTCAAGATTTATTTTACTCCAACTGATTTCTTTGGAGAGAAACTCTTTCTCTAGAAAGATACCATTTCGGGCAACAAAGACTTTGTTGTCTGTTCGGTTGTAAAAGTAATATCCTTTAGTTTCCTAAGGATATCCCACAAAAATACATTTATGAGATTTGTGTGCAAGTTTGTCTGAGACAAGTCTTTAGACAAAAGCTTCACAACCCCAAATCTTCATGAAATATAAACAAGGTTTCTTTCCGCTCCATATTTCATATGGAGTCTTTTGAACCGATTTAGTTGGAACACGATTTAGTGTGAAAGCAGCGCTTTCTAGAGCATAACCCCAAAAGGATAAAGGAAGATCAACTTGACTCATCATTGATCGAACCATGTCCAACAAGGTCCGATTCCTCCTCTCGGACACAACATTCCATTGTGGTGTTCCGGGTGGAGTCAATTGCGAAATTATTCCACAATTCTTTAGATGATCATCAAATTCATGGCTTAAGTATTCTCCACCTCGATCCGATTGAAGTGCCTTAATACTTTTGCCAAGTTGTTTTTCTACTTCATTCTGAAATATTCTAAATATCTCAAATGCTTTACTTTTATGTTTCATTAGGTAAACATACCCAAATCTACTATAATCATCAGTGAAGGTTATTAAATATTGAAACCCTCCCCTAGCATTGCTACTTAATGGTCCGCATACATCGGAATGTATCAACCCCAATAAGCACTCGCCCTTTCACCTAGCTTGGTAAAAGGTGTCTTAGTGTAGACACCCCGCCTTGGACCGTTCACCCCGATTGCACACTTGGTTTTGTGTTTCTCCCTCTTCTGAGTGTTTTCTGTTAGTTTCTGTTACTTCGGTTAAGTTCCAGACGGGCTCCGTTAAGTCCCGGGACTAAACTGAATAACAGTTCTAACTTTCTAGTCCATTCTGTCAAAAATTGCTTCTCAGAGTCGCGCGCCTCCGCCCCCTTGAGGCCAGACGCGCGCGCCTTCCGCCGCCTAGGTGGGATGCGCGCGCTTCTGGGGCGTGTCAGTTACAGATTTGTTGGGTTTCCAAGTAACATGCGCATCGGAATTTAGCATTTATAATTTTGTGAAACCCAAAGGCATGGATCCGTTCATATGATTAAATCAAATATCATAACATGAATAGAGGAAAAACTAACCCTTGATGACTTTGAGTTTGGTCTTTAAACTTGGTGGAGATATTGAAGCTTTATCACGGACAAAATTCACGAACTTTGAAGATGATAAAATTCACCCTCTAGTGGTATCCACACCACGAACGAATATCAAGGAGCTTCTTGATCTTGGTTGCTAGACCAACAATTATGAAACACACTTTCACAATTTAATAAAGAACAATATGGAATTATTTTGTGAATTATTTTGTTCTTCAATACAAGATGTCTTGGAACAAAATAATAACTCTCTCAAACTCTTTGGAGGCACACAAAACACTAGGGCTAATGGTCTGGCCGAAATTGGCTTTTTATACACAATTAAGACCTATTCCAAATAGGAAACTTGTGCCAAAAACCTTCCCAAATCGAATTAGGAAATTTTCTGCCGCCTACACCAAGCGCACGCCTGGTCCATACCGAGCGCCCGCTCGCCTGCCAGAAAAAAACAGAATTTTCGAAAAATTCCTTTGAGGTCCTTCGACCCTAAATTCCAATACAGTCCTTTTATTTAAGATTCGTTCTATTGCGTGTGACCCTCTAGGATTATACTAAGTTGGCAATGGGCTCAAACATGAAACCATAAGATATGATTAGGTTCTAGCAAACCGTCATACCTCCCAAATAGTATAACTAGATACAAGTTCGCATTCCTTTAGAATATGTCACAATCCTTTTGTCCACGATGTCATTGAACACAAGTCATGGTCAAACAGTCAACTTGTCGTGTTCAATACTTTCTCGATTCCGAATATGTTGATAATTCAAATGCTATTGATCAAATCAATCCATTTGATTCAGGCCGAACATTTCATCAACATCATTCCTTCGAGGGGCCCAAGCTTGACATCTCTCCGTGGAGGGACAAATCCATTTAGCTTATTATTCTTCCCAACGGGAATCCGATTATGACAATCATACCCTTTATAACTACCGTGTTAAGGTAGCGTTTGAATATGTCAAACACAATGTTCATCAAGTGGAAAACTATAATAACTTCATGTCTAAGGATTCAAATGACATAACTAATATGAGATATATGTTCGACATAGACCATGACATAAATCTCATACAGTGGGTCATGTCCAGTACCTTGTTCCAAATAAGTACCTATAAATCTAACATGATCATCCCATGATCATTTAGCCTTTATACTAGTGCTTAACAAGTACTAGGGACAGAGATTATTATAAGTAAACATGAACAACATTAATAATCAAAACATCTCTTTATTGATATGAAATAAATGATAACAATTACAACGTTTATTAAACGTGCCTAGGGAAAGATTTCTTGGAGACTCCGTTTGGCTCCAAAAACAGTCACTTTTCAACTATAAAAACCCCTCCAATCCATTATTGGAGGGGGACTTGGAAAAATCATTACTTTCAAACCTTTTTTACTCACTTCTTTCCTAGACTTCTTCTTGGGACTTCTTCAACAAAGTATTCAACCTCTTCTTCAAGGCTTTACAAGAGGTTCTTTTTTAAGGATACTATAGGTAAAGGTCTTAAACATTTCTCCTCTCCTTCTTCTTCTTCTTCTTCAATCAAATGTGCAATCACCAAAACCATTTGGGACATGACACCAACGGTCCTTTCATTTCATTGAATTGGCCTAGGAGTCATCTCCCTACATTTCAAACTCTAAAACCCCTTTTTATCATCATTTTAATAGGAAGAACACATTTATCTTAAAAAGTGAATAATGAACAAACAAGACCGACTTTGCTCGGGCGAAATGGGTGTTTAAGTACTTCCCATTTCGTAACCTTACCCCCGAACCCCTCATCCCAAAGAATCTCTGTTTTCGTAAATCAAACTTAGGCTCATAAACATTAGGTTTTCTTACGTTCCTCAAAAACGTGGGTGGCGACTCTAAAACACAATTAGACATCCTAGGATAATTCACCGCTCTAGCCAAGCCGTGGTTTTCCCCAGGGTATCTACAGTTGCGACTCTGCTGGGGAAGGCTTGAGGGTTAAACTTGTGTTTCTGTTCATAATTCACTTTTCTGGGCATTCTGGAAATTGACATGGGAAGCGCGCGCCTCGGACCTTCATGGTACAAAGCGCGCGCGTCCCGCGTCAAAATCCATAATCGCCCGCCTTCCATGTGTTCTTCCTATTATTTCATGCTAACAAACATCGCAGGGGTTCCATCACACAATCAGGACCAGGGCAATCCCCTGAGTCCATAAGTTTTCTGATAATCTGACAGGTGAGCCCAGAAGCGGGCGCCTACCAGTTTCTATGCGCCAGTCGCGCGCTTCCCACAACACTAGCCCGAGGCGCGCGCTTCTGGGCCAATTTCCAGGGCCACAACAGGTTTCAGTGACTGGACAGAACAGTGGGGTGTGGGCACAGTTGCCTGCATCAGGACAGAATTGAACCCTTGGACTGTTTAATTTTATGTTTTTATTTACCGGTCACACGGGTGATTCGGGAGTTGTAATTTATGTGTTTATGTGTTCTTATCTTTTCTTTTCAAAAAAAATAAAAATATTTTGTCACGTGATAGACCTCACACTACGTGCACATTATTCCTATCAACTGCTCACTATCGAGTCGCACAAGTCCAACCCCAAACCCGTCGAGGCCCATCCTAGAAAGTTTCAAGCTCCACTCGACCTTGGCTCTTTCGAAGCGGTAAACCTCAGCCCGTGGCGTAGTTCATGACTACATGTCGGGGGTGATCTTTAAGCCTCATATTCAAGCCGAGCACAAACCACACAATTCTAGTTAGGGTCTAAAACTCCGTGACTCAAGTCAGTTTCCATGTACCGAGATTTCCCTAAACTAATGTCTTCAAATCATACATGCCAACTTGTTGAAACGGACGCAATAAAAAGCCGTCCCCAAAAGTGGTTATTTTGGACGAAAATAAAAATCCGTCCCCGCATGTATGCTTTACTACATTGATTTAGTTTAATCCCGACACATGTAGGATTCACAAACGCGATGGAATCCGATGAGTATATGGGACCGCGAGATGGTTTATATACTAGTGTGACGATTCCATTATTTTCTTAGAAACCCCAAAAGGGTCTTTTTTCTTATGTGGTTCGAGTCGTGTGCCCAACTGTGTGTTCTCAACCTCTTCATGGACCGAAAGTGTGAACCGAGACTGACAAGGGCTGCTTCTCCAATATAGGTCCGATTGGTACTCTCCGTATCTACAGGGATTCATCCAACAGGCTTGTCCGTGAACCGATCACTCCAACAGTTTCTACATCATCGATGGCCGGCGACTCCAGCACCAACAACGCCATGACTCTCGAACATCTTTCTGCCATGGTTCAAACACTCCAACAACAAATCACCACTCTCATCAACGAGGCTCAAACCAAAGAAGCCTTGTGGCAAGCTCATGTCGACAGTCAAAGGGAGGCCCACGAGGCCGAGGTTGACCAACTGAAAGCCAAGCTCCTCAAGCTCTCCAAGAACAACGGGGTTAATGACAATGAGGAATCCGAGTGGACCAAGGGTTTGTTTGAAAGCCCATATGTCAGCACCCGCACCAAAAAAGTGGGGGGACCAAGCACCGACAACAACGACCCCAAAATGGTCGGTTCCATCATAGCCTACATTGATCAGAAATTTGACGGCCTCAACATGGGAAAAGGCTCCAACACAAGCCTTTATCAGTCATCCATCCTCATGAGCACGATGGCCGCTCTTCCCGACAAATTCAAGATGCCCGACATTAGCAAGTTTAAGGGCAACTCATGCCCGATGGCTCACATCGAGACTTACATTTGGGCTATGGTTCCGAAGAAGGTCTCCCCAAAAGTTATGGCTCAATGCTTTCCTCTCACCCTCGAGGGGGCGGCCAAGGATTGGTATGCAACTCTCCCGCTCACCGTCCGTCTTGATTGGGATGCCGCTATGCTTGCCTTCAAAAATCAATATCAAGGCAACACCACTCACCGGCCCACAAGGAAAGAGCTCGAGAATACCACTCAAAGAGACAACGAGACCTTCATTGACTTCACAAGGAGATGGAATGACAAGCTCTCTGAAATTGTTGAAAGGCCGAACACAAAAGAGCAAATGGACATCTTTCTCAAATATCTCAAGATTGATCTTCGCACCCACCTGAGTGGGGCTTCCTACTGCGACTTCTCCCAAATGTATGAGGTGGGGGTACGCATGGATGACTTGCTCAAGGAGATTAAAAAGGCCACTCCTACCTACCGATACAAGGCCGCCTCTAGTTTAAACAAAGAGGCTTCTGTCAATGCCGTTACTACTGACAAGGGGAATTACAAGAAGGTTCCCCCACCACAAAGCAAGCAGTTCCAAAACGACCGCGTCTACACTCCTCTCAACGGCATGACCATCACCGAGGCCTATGAAGCTCTAAAGGCCAAGGGACAAATCACCCCTCTTCAAGGGTACAAGCAACCACAACCGCTCCGTGCCAATCATGCTCACCACAAATGGTGTGACTACCATCAATGCACCGGTCACCTCACCGAGGATTGCTTCTCCATCCGCAACACCATCCAAGACCTCATAGACAAGAAGGAATTCATAATCCCTAATAAGGGTGGTGTCAATGTAATAGAGGTAGGAGAGTTTGAAGGAACCACTCATTCGATCCCAATTGTGAATAAGGGCTCCGATGATATGAATCAACTTGATAATTCTTGTTATGTTGTGACTTATGATGAAGTTATGAGGGAAGTCTTAGAGAATAGGAAGAAGAAGCTACAAGGGACCGTGAACGTGCTCACTTGCAGCGGCCGAGTAACAACGAGCACAATCCCTCCCAATACTGCAGCAACCAGCACCTCTTCTCAAAGATTGCAAGCACGCGACATACCCGAAGATCCTTTGTTAACACAACTCAAGAAGACGCAAGCCAACATATCCATCTGGGACCTTATTGCATCATCAAAGAAACACCGAGACCTCGTCATTAAGAACTTGGATGACACATCAGTCTCTCCCGACACGACTCCCGAGGACCTCACAGCAATGATAGGTCACATTCACTTCGGCAATGTCATCACTTTTGCTGACATGGATCTCCCGCCATTTGGGTCCGAACACAATGAAGCCATCTACCTCAATGTAAGGGCAAAGGGGAGACCCATCTCAAGGGTTCTAGTAGACGGTGGTTCTGCACTCAACTTAATGCCAAGACGAGTCATGGGCATACTGGGGCTCAAAAGCTCCGATTTACGACCCTCCGCCCAAGTCATTAGAGGGTACGACAGCACTGCCCGTACAGTCATGGGAATGTTAGAAGTTGATATCGAATTTGAAAGCATGATCATGTCCGTCCCATTCCAAGTACTTGACGTCTCTGCTTCATTCAACTTACTTCTGGGCCGACCTTGGATCCACAGTTCCAATGCGGTACCCTCCACCCTCCATCAGTGTGTCAAGATTAGAAACGGGGACGAGATAGTCACTATCATGGCCGAGAATGTCACCGTCCATAGAAATGGGGGACAATCCGTTCACCAAGTCCAACACGGGATAGAAGATGCCACTCTCTCCCGCGTCAACACCATTGACAAAGAAGGGGGAGACAAACAATGGGCCCCCGGCAATCCTAAAGTCCTCCGCATGATGAGGAACATGTATCACTTTCCCGGTCTTGGCCTGGGGAAGCATCAACAAGGGATATTACACCCCGTGGAAGTTCCTTTTGTAAAGAACAAATTTGGTCTGGGATACGAACCTACCAAGGATGACTTGAAGTACGAGCAAGCAGTCAAGAATCAAAGGACCCAAGCTCGCAAAGAAGGTCGACGATATGAAATCCCTGACTTGAAACCCTACCGCAACACACTAAATAGTTATTTTGTTCGCCAAGGGGAAGATGTTCTGTACATGATCTTTCCCGAACCATAGGTTAACGATAAGGGCGTCAGAAAGCCCGGTCTCGAGATCTTCACCGATTGCGAAATACCGGCACAAGAAAGAGAACCTACTCCAATGTCACCCCGAGAGTGGTGGGGCAGGAAAGTGACTATAGAGTTCGAGGTAGAGGTTACCGTGGGGGAAGAACTATCCGATCTAGCCTCCATGTTCGAAGAATTTGCCATCATGGACGATTGTCAAGTCAACACCATCTCCGACAACACAGAAATGGAGAGCCCATCTATTAGCGAGATTCAGCCAAGCTCCGAGCCAATCAACAACTGGTATTCAACAAAGGGGCCCTTAGTATCCGAGGATTTCTTGATCCAAGAAATGGGTTGCATACCCCGTACAGCAACAAAGGAGGAGCGGCTCATACTTACTTTCGAGTCCGAGAGTGTTTCTAATGCCCTCACCCAAGAGGATATGGAGGCAATAGCCGAGCGTGTGTTTCCTTTCTTTGCTAATGAAAAATTTGATATTTCTGAGTACCCCGAGATTGCAAACATCATAAATGATGAATTAACTAATAACGAACTTAATGAACAAGTTAATAACGATTCAAATTATGATGAAATAGACCATGAAAACATAACATACCTAAATGAACTAGCTCAACAGGTTCGTTGTCGTGGTGAAAATGGTCCAGGGGCTGATGAGGAATTGCGTGTTGTTAACCTGGGTACCGACGAAGAGCTGAAAGAAACGAAGATTGGAAGCTTCTTCAAGGGGGAAGACAAAGACAAACTGACTGAACTGCTCAGAGAATTCGTGGATGTATTCGCATGGTCATACAAAGACATACCGGGTTTGGACAGAAAGGTCGCAGAGCACAGAATTCCGATCAGAGAGGACGCCAAACCAGTAAAGCAGAAGCTCAGAAAGATCAAGCCAAAATGGTCTCTACAAGTCAAAGAAGAGATTGAAAAGCTCCTCAGTGTGGGTTTCATCAAAGTCATTAAGTATCCGACTTGGCTAGCCAACATTGTGACAGTCAGAAAGGCAAACGGCAAGGTTCAAGTTTGTGTGGACTTCCGGGATTTGAACAAAGCTTCCCCGAAAGATGATTTTCCACTACCAAACATCGACATGCTCGTCGATTCAACTGCCAACTATGAAGTCCGCTCATTTGTGGACGGTTTTGCCGGTTACAACCAGATCCTCATGTCTGAAGAAGATCAACACAAGACATCTTTCACAACTCTGTGGGGGACTTTCTGTTACACAGTCATGCCGTTCGGACTAAGGAACGCTGGGGCTACCTACCAGAGGGCTGTTACAGATCTATTCCACGACATGATTCATAAAGAGATCGAGGTCTATGTAGACGACATGATCATCCATTCGAAGGGAACCAATGGTCAACATTTGATCGATCTTCGCAAATTCTTTGAAAGGCTTCGACAACACAAGATGAGACTCAATCCCGCAAAGTGAACTTTTGGGGTCATCAGAGGAAAGGTTCTAGGTTACATGGTCACTGAAAGAGGAATTGAAGCCGATCCCTCCAAGATCAAGGCAATCATTGACATGCCTCCCCCAAAGACGCAGAAAGAAATCAAAGGTTTCATGGGCAGACTTCAATACATCAGTCGGTTTGTGCACCAACTCACTTCCATGTGTGAGCCAATCTTCAAGCTACTCAAAAAGAATGTGGCTCTAGAATGGACCGATGCGTGCCAAGAAGCCTTCGACCAAGTGAAGCATTACTTGACATGCCCTCCAGTTTTGGTTCCACCACACGAAGAGAAGCCTCTCTTGCTCTATCTCACTGTCAATAATGAAGCCCTAGGGGCTATGTTAGCATAAGAACAGTGAGACTCCACAAAAGAGAATGCCATCTACTTTGTCAGTCGACGGTTTCAAAGAGCTGAAAAGAACTACTCTGTCATAGAGAAGTCTTGTGCTGCATTGGTTTGGGTTACCCAAAAGCTCAAGCATTACATGGAGGCCTTCCCAATCAAGTTGGTAGCAAAAGTAGACCCGCTCCGCTACATCTTTGAGAAACCTTTCATGTCAACAAGAATAGCCAAATGGTATTTCATGCTCGCCGGCTACGATATCACTTACGTCACACTCAAATCCATCAGGGGGAAGGTGTTCAGTGATCAGCTTGCTGAATTTCCGTGTGACGAAGTGAAGGGGGAAGATGTACAGTTCCCCGACGAGCATTTAATTTGCGCTACATCAGAGGAAAATGAGTGGCAACTTTTTTTCGATGGCGCATCCAATAAGCATGGATATGGCATAGGGATGTTACTCGTTGATCCAAAAGACATGTATACTCCAATCGCCATCCGCCTCGAATTTTAGGCCACTAACAACACAGCTGAGTACGAAGCTTGCATAGCGGGGCTCGAAGCAGCCCTCGAGAGAAATGTCACAAGTTTAGAAGTATTTGGTGATTCCTTGCTCATCATCAATCAGACATCTGGAAAATGGAAGATTCAAGACTCGACCCTGCAACGGTATGGTCAACATCTCGAGGAGTTGGTTGAACAATTTCAAGAAATCACCTTCAATTACCTGCCAAGGGACAAGAACCGTTTTGCTGATGCACTAGCCACCATCGCTTCACTGGTCGAAATGCCTGAGGGTAAAATGGTGAAGCCCTTCAAAATTTCCCGACGAAACAGTCTGGCATACTGCATGAGTATTGAGATCAACGAGGTCCAAGCAAATTCCCCATGGTACGCAGATATCATGAATTTCCTCAAGGATGGTACTTATCCCGAGAACAGCAATAAGAAGTCTCAAGTGGCAATGCAAAGACTAGCCTCCCGATTTGTACTGATTGGGGACAGAGTCTACAAAAGGCATCACGAGGGGATCAATCTCCTATGTGCAAATGAGACTGAAGCTCAAGAAATAATGCATGAGATCCACGAAGGTGAATGTGGGCCTCACATGAACGGGTTTATGTTGGCCAAAAATATACTCCGCATGGGTTATTATTGGAGTACCATGGAAAGGGACTGCATCGAGAAAGTCAAGAGGTGCGCCAAATGCCAATTCCATGCCAATCTACAGCACGCTCCACCCTCACAGCTTTACAATATGACCACGCCTTGGCCTTACTCTTGTTGGGGCATAGACATCATCGGCAAAGTTCACCCTACTGGAAGCAACGGGCAATCTTTTGTCCTAGTAGCCGTGGACTATTTTACAAAATGGGTCGAAGCACAGGCTTACCGAGTTCTCAACGCCAGGAAAGTGGCCGAATTCGTGAAAACCCACATCATGTGCCGATACGGCGTTCCTCATGGGATCATCTCAGACAATGGCTCTCACTTCGAGAAAGAGATGGACACACTCCTGGTAGAATACAAGATTATTAAGCACAAGTCATCTCCATACCGCCCTCAAGTAAACGGCGCGGTCGAGGCAGCCAATAAGATAATCGAGACCATTGTGAAGAAAATGGCCACCACTGGAAGGGATTGGCCCGAAAAGTTACCTCTAGCATTATGGGGCTACTGCACGTCAATACGGACAGCGACTGGAGAAACTCCTTATGCACTGGTATATGGTTCCGAAGCTGTCCTACCAATAGTGCTCGAAGTTCCATCCCTGCGGGTCCTCCTCGAGAACCAAGTCAATGAAGTCGATTGGATGCAAAGTCGATATGAACAGCTAGCCCTACTCGACGAGAGAAGGATGAGAGCGATCGAACGTACGAGGGCCTATCAACAAAGAATGGCTAGGGCTTTCAACAAAAAGGTGAAGCCCCGAAACATCAGTGTGGGAGATTTGGTCCTAAGACAACACCCTCCTAATGCCATAAACCCCCTTGGAAAATGGGGACCCCGATGGATTGGTCCGTACGTAGTCAAGAAGATACTAAGCGGCGGTGCAGTCCGACTCGTGGACTTAGACGGAGATCAACTGCCCAAGAAAGTCAACCTCGACAAATTGAAGAGGTTTTACGTCTAATAAACGAAGACCATAAAAAAAAAAAAAAAAAAAAAAGATCGCTAGGTTGAAAACCCGCAAGGGAGGCCTAGGCAAAAATTAGAGCACGTGCAAAAAAGAAGCCCGCTAGATTGAAAACCCGAAAGGGCGGTCTAGGCAAAAAACAGGGTGCACACAAAAAAAAAATTAAAAAAATGGTCTTCGTTTGTTTGAACTACGGAGGCCTGAGCCTCTACACTGGAGGAACGTAGGCAACCTTCGGGTGCGGTCTAAAACATAAACAAATACCCAAATCATTTCAAATTAACGAGATGCAATTTTTATTCATTCACTAAATCATCTTCATCATTACAACGGAAATGTTGAGCTACTAAAAGACTTAAAACATTGAATCCTAAACAAGTGGTCTTTTTTAATTGCAATCTCATAGGGTACAAAGAAATATTTAATCTTTCTTCGGTTTGGGGACCCATCGCTTTTGGGGACGGCCTTTAGTCTTCTTGGATGGAGGTGGAGCATTCTCGAGACCACCGAGACGAGAAAAGACACTCGGACAAGACGGAGCTTCGTCAACAACCTTCTCCTTGCCCTTGCTGGAAGGAGCTTTGACCGGAACGACCACGGGACGCTTCCAAACCTGAGAAGAGTTCCCCTTGCCTTTCTTCTTCTTAGGCAAATAACGAGGCCTATAATCCCTCACATGGACCACCGGCTTCACAGAATCCGCGGCAACAACATCCTCATTTGGTCTTCCCAAACGATCAAAAACGCTAGGACGCGTCTTCACAATTGGAGCAATAGGGACGGACTTATCACCTTCGGGGACGGAAACCTTGACTTCAAAAGTAAAGGTCATCGGGGCCATCGCTATAAGAATTTTGAGGTATAGGGTAAAGAAAAGGATGCAGAGTATTGCTGTGTCACCATCCTGATCGAAAATGATTTGAATTTATAGCTGTTGGAGTGCCCTGCTCAGAAAAGAAAGGGACTGGAGTTCAACAATCCAGAAGCGCGCGCCTCCGACAAGCGATTCCAGATGCGCGCGCGCCCCGAGACCAAGGCCAGGCGCGCGCGCGTTTGACAGCAGACAGAAACAGAACATGCCCTTGTCAGTTCAGGAAGGAAGCCCAGGCACGTTCAAACGCCTTCTATCTACAGAAAAGATCAATCCCACCAACAAGAGAAGCTCAAAACACAGCAAGCACTCGGAAGGGCACATACTAATTTGGTCCGCCCTTAAGGCAAGTCTAAAAACTGAAATAAGATAGAAACTCCCACTCAAAGTAGGGCGTCTTTTATTTTCTCAAAGATCAGTTTTTTTTTACAATTCATCCCTAACACAAAGCACTCCGCAGTCAACTATGCCCGCACCCCATCAAAAGTCAAAGTCAAACAGACAAACATCAAAGTACGACTCACGACAACAATTTGGTCCGGGATGATCCACGGAACCACTGCTTCATCATCAAACAAAATCTACAAAGCAAACGGTCCTCTGGGTCCCGCACATCAGCAGACGGTCCTCCGGGTCCCGCACTGCAGCAGACGATCCTCCGGGCCCCGCACCTCAGCAGACGGTCCTCCGGGCCCCGCTAGGGATGACCAAACACGGTTCCGGTTACGGTTCCGGTTCGGAACCGCCGGTTCCGATTCGGCTTTTATGTGAACCTTAACCGGCCCTTGGTTACACCGGTTCCGGTTCCGGTTGTCACAATACGGTTCCGGTTCGATTCCGGTCCGGTTCCGGTTCGGTTCCACGGTTCATTTTTTGATGGTTTTTTAACTGTTAATTCTGATGAAACTGTTAGAAATCGGTCAAAAACACATTTTTATTATTTTCATTCACTGATTTTGGCAAAAAAATCAGTCAACACACAACTTTTCTTGTCAACTTTCCATTAGTAACGGTTAATTCTAATGAAACTGTTAGAAATCTAATGATTTTGATGGTTTTTTATCGGTTTTACTGACGGTTTAGACGGTTCCGGTTCGCGGTTTGGTTGGGCGGTTCGGAACCGCCGGTTCACGGTTTTTTAGGGGGTTGAACCTTAACCGGCTCTTATTCAAAACGGTTCCGGTTCCCACGGTTCCGGTTTTCGTGGCGGTTCATGGCGGTTACGGTTTTTTCGGTTCCGGGCCAGTTCGACGGTTCCGGTTCCGGTCCGGTTTGGCCATCCCTAGGCCCCGCACCTCAGCAGACGGTCCTCCGGGCCCCGCACTTCAGCAAACGGTCCTCTGGGTCCCGCTTCCAGCACACAGATCTCGCTATCAGCAAACAGATCCCGCTTCCAGCAAACAGATCCCGCTTCCAACAAATGGATCCCGCTATTGGCAAAGCCGCTCACACAGGGAGCGCACCTCTATCCTCCGCAATTTCAAATTCCTGCTTTTATCGAGTCTTTTCCTTTTCTTGGTGATGTCCTAGGCGGATGTCTGTCTTTCGTTGGCGCGTTTGATTCGCAATCCACGCTGCAGAGGGGCTCTGTAGACACCCCGCCTTGGACCGCTCATCCCGATTGCACACTTGGTTTTGTGTTTCTCCCTCTTCTGAGTGTTTTCTGTTAGTTTTTGTTACTTCGGTTAAGTTCCAAACGGGCTCCGTTAAGTCCCGGGACTAAACTGAATAACAATTCTAACTTTCTAGTCCATTCTGTCAAAAATTTCTTCTCAGAGTAGCGCTCCTCCGCCCCTTGAGGCCAGACGCGCGCGCCTTCCGCCGCCTAGATGGGATGCGCGCGCTTCTGGGGCGTGTCAGTTACAGATTCTGCCCAAGAATCTCTCCCTTGCTCATTATACATGATTTTACCCGGGAAAGATTTCTTGGAGACTCCGTTTGGCTCCAAAAACAGTCACTTTTCAACTATAAAAACCCCTCCAATCCATCATTGGAGGGGGACTTGGAAAAATCATTACTTTCAAACCTTTTTTACTCACTTCTTTCCTAGACTTCTTCTTGGGACTTTTTCAACAAAGTATTCAACCTCTTCTTCAAGGCTTTACAAGAGGTTCTTTTTGAATGATACTATAAGTAAAGGTCTTAAACATTTCTCCTCTCCTTCTTCTTCTTCTTCTTCTTCTTCAATCAAATGTGCAATCACCCAACACCATTTGGGACATGACACCAACGGTCCTTTCATTTCATTGAATTGGCCTAGGAGTCATCTCCCTACATTTCAAACTCTAAAACCCCTTTTTATCATAATTTTAATAGGAAGAACACATTTATCTTAAAAAGTGAATTATGAACAAACAAGACCGACTTTGCTCGGGCGAAATGGGTGTTTAAGTACTTCCCATTTCGTAACCTAACCCCCGAACCCCTCATCCCAAAGAATCTCTGTTTTCGTAAATCAAACCTAGGCTCATAAACATTAGGTTTTCTTACGTTCCTCAAAAACGTGGGTGGCGACTCTAAAACACAATTAGACATCCTAGGATAATTCACCGCTCTAGCCAAGCCGTGGTTTTCCCCGGGGTATCTACACTTAGTCATTTTTCCAAGAAGAAACGACTCGCAAGTATCATATGACTCAAGATCACATGAACCCAAAAGACCGTCCCCATGGAGTTTTGAGATACGCTTCTCATTGATATGACCAAGATGGCAATGCCACAAATAAGTATGATTTACATCATTAGGTTTAGATTTCTTATTTATATGATAGACATTTTCATTATTTTCATTCTTGACATCTAAGACATAAAGGCCATTAAATGAATTTGCAATACCATAAAGCACATCATTTAAATAAATAGAAAATCTCTTATTTTCAATAAGAAACTTCAAACCTTCATTATCCAAACAAGAAATTGAAATAATTTTTCTACTTAAATCTGGTACATAATAGCAATTGTTCAAAACAAGTACTAAACAAATAAGGAGTCACGAAATCCCGTCAGCGGACCAGGCGCCCGCCTGGCCTATCCCAGGCGCCCGCTCGATGTGGATTTTCCGAAGTCCCAACCTTCTGTCCAAATAAGCGCCCGTCTACTATGCCCCGAGCGCCCGCTCGCTCCTCCGCCTGGTATTTCTCCCTTTTGTTCCTTTGAGGATCTCTACTCCAACAATCTCCCACCTAGAGATCAACCGCATATACAAGCCCCGTATCCGTCTTCAACTCATCATTGGTGTCGTCCTAGTGCTTACCTCGATCATGGTAGTGCCTTCCTCCTCTCCTATTCTCCAAGCCCAATTGAAGCTTTACATAGCTTCAACTTTTCAAGGTTTATAACCTTGGTCAACATGTCAGCCGGGTTCTCCGATCCCAATATCTTCTCCAGCCTTAAGATCTTCCTCTCCAAGAGATGCCTGATGTAGTGAAACCTCAGCTCAATGTGCTTCGTCCTATAATGAAACGCCGGATTCCTAGCTAGATGAATTGCACTCTGACTGTCACTGTAGAGAGCATTACCACTTCGCGTCTTCCCAAGTTCACCCAAGAAGTTCTGCAACCATACCATCTCTTTACTTGCCTCTGTCACTCCCACGTATTCTGCTTCCGCAGTCGACTGAGCTACGATCTTCTGCAATTTAGAAGCCCAGGAGATTGCCGTACCACCCAATGTGAAAACATAACCCGTAGTACTTCTCCTCTTGTCTAGATCACTTGATGCCAAATCCGCATCCACATAACCCGCTAACACGACCTCCTTGCTTGAGAAACACAGAGCCTTACCAGCAGTACCCTTTAAGTAACGCAGGATCCATTTAACCGCTTCCCAATGTTGCTTCCCTGGATTTCCCATGTACCGGCTGACTACTCCCACCGCATGTGCAATGTCCGGCCTTGTACACACCATTGCATACATTAGACTCCCCACTGCCGAAGCATATGGAGTCCTCTCCATCTTGTCACGCTCCTCCTTGCCCTTAGGTGAGTCCTTCTCGGATAGTTTGAAGTGCATACCCAATGGTGTCCCCGTTGGCTTCGCCTCTTCCATGCAAAACCTTGCCAAGACTTTCTCAACGTATTCTGCCTGTGAAAGAACCAACTTACCCGACTCCCTATTCCGGTCAATCCGTATGCCCAAGATTTTTCTGGCCTCCCCCAAATCCTTCATCTCGAACCGTTCTGACAACTGAGCCTTCAATCTGTTTACCTCTCTACTGCTAGAGCCAGCTATTAGCATGTCATCCACATATAACAGCAAGATTATATACCCATTGTCCGTGTTCTTGAAGTAGCAACAATGATCCGCCTCACATCTGATAAAATCAATGTCATGCATGAATCCATCAAACTTCCTGTACCATTGGCTAGGAGCTTGTTTAAGGCCATACAAGCTCTTAGTCAACCTGCAAACCAGTTCCTCGTTACCCTTAGACAAGTAACCCTCTGGTTGTACCATGTAAATTTCTTCCTCCAAATCACCATGAAGAAAGGCCGTCTTTACATCCATCTGTTCCAGCAACAAGTTATCCGCCACTATTATCCCCAGAACCATTCTGATAGTGGTCATCTTCACAACAGGAGTGAATACCTCGGTGTAGTCAATACCGTACTTTTGCTGAAACCCTTTTACAACCAACCTTGCCTTGTAACGCTTACTGCCGTTTGCTTCCTCCTTGATCCTGTAAACCCACTTGTTATGCAATGCCTTCTTCCCCTTAGGCAGTTTAATCAAATCCCAAGTTTTGTTGGCTTTCAATGAGTCCATCTCATCATCCATCGCAGCTTTCCACTTATCACAAAGTGAACTACGAACAGCCTCCGCATAACATTCTGGTTCCCCACTATCTGTCAACAACAAATAGTAATTTGAAGGAGTATACCTGTCAGGTGATCCACGCAACCTGCTGGATCTACGCAGCGGAATATCCGGTTCTGGAGTATGTGGTTCATCTTCAGTGACCCCCTGACCATGGTCATCATGAACCGTCCTGCTCCCACCCGAGTCTGGAATATCCACCTCTACAACCGCCGGTTCCGAACTAATATCATCAGATGCCCCCTTTCTGTCTTTGTACAATACCTGTTCATTGAATACCATATCTCGACTACGAATAATTTTATGGTTTTGGTCATCCCAAAACTTATACCCGAAGTCATCCCCACCATACCCAATAAACGTACATTTTACAGATTTTGCATCTAACTTAGTTCTATCAGCAGAATCAATATGAACATATGAAACGCAGCCAAATATGCGAAGAAAGGACAGATTTACCTGCTTGCCACTCCATGCTTCCTCTGGAATTTCATTCCCCAATGGTACCGATGGTCCCCTATTGATCAAGAAAGCAGCCGTGTCAACCGCATATGCCCAGAACGTCTTCGGAAGTCCACACTTCAACCTCATACTTCTAGCCCGCTCGTTGAATGTCCTGTTCATCCTCTCTGCAACCCCGTTGTGTTGTGGTGTGCCCTTTGGAGTCTTCTCCAAGCGAATGCCATTCGCTGCACAATATTCCTTGAACTCCCCGAGCTCATACTCCCCTCTGTTATCTGACCTCAAGCACTTAAGCTTAAGTCCCGTCTGATTCTCCACCAAATCCTTCCATTTCTTAAACACCTCGAATGCCTCATCTTTGTGTTTCAAGAAATAAACCCAGACTTTCCTTGTTGAATCATCAATAAAGGTCATGTAGTATGACGCACCACCTAGAGAAGTTACCGGGGCCGGCCCCCACAAATCCGTGTGGACCAAATCCAACTTTTCTTTCCTCAAAGCCCTACCCGTCCTCGAGAAATTACTTCTCGCCTGTTTGCCAAACACACGATCTTCGCAGATCCCCACGTCGACTGTCTTCAAACCCGGTAGTCTTCCCTTTGAGCAAAGTACTTTCATCCCCTTCTCACTCATGTGACCCAATCGACAGTGCCACAAATCAGTATCACCCTTGGCTGACGCCACCGCGATACTATCCTTGGTGTTATTCGCCAAATACAATGTCCCCTCCTTATTACCCCGAGCGATCTCAGAATCCTCCTTGGTAATAACCCAGTTCCTGCAGCCGAATGTTACCTTGTAACCTTCTTCGTCCAACTGCCCAACTGATAATAGGTTCTTTTTCAAACCCGGAATGTGCCTGACCCCGTTCAGATGTAAGACCTTCCCGTCCGATATTCCTATTCTGACATCCCCCTTCCCCTTGATTTCCAAAGGCTCGCCATCCGCCAGATAGACCTTACCGAAATCACCGGAAGTATAATTCTCCATCTCTTCTGCATGCCCGCAAGAGTGGAATGATGCCCCCGAATCCAGCACCCATGATTCTAGTGCACTACTAACACTCAGAACCAGTACATCATCACCTTCGACTGTCACATTCACCGAATTGCCCCCACGATTGGGACAATCCTTCTTGTAGTGTCCTAACTCCTTGCAATGATAACACTGCACCGATCCTTTCGGAACCCTTGGTTTATCTCTGATCTCCACGGCCTTGCCCTTACCACCCACCACGTTTTTCCTTGATTCAGTTCTCCCTTGTTTGCTAGTACCCGGCCTTCCCCTTCTAGTAGTAGCTAAGGCCGATCCCGAAGCAGTCGATGTCCCCAACTTCTTCATGCGATTTTCCTCGCCCAAGAGAAATTCTTTAACATCATCATACTTCAATTTGTTTTTACCTGCTGAAGCATTGATCGCTGTCACCGTCCTGCTCCAACTTCCTGGTAAAGACGCTAGCAACAAGCATGCATGAACCTCATCATCAAACATAATCTCCAACGCAGTCAATGAGTCTATAACATCCATAAACTCATCGATGTGTTTAGCTAAGGAACCTCCCTCTTGCATCTTGAGACTACCCATCTTGCGTATCAAATCAACCTTGTTTGCAGCAGATGGAGTTTCAAATCTCTCAGTAAGATAATCCAATAGCTCTTTGGTGGTCTTCGCCTTCTTGGTAGTCTTCGCGATCCATTTTGACAAAGTAGATCTAACCACCCCTAGGGCCTTCCGATCGATGAGATCCCAATCTTCTTGCTTTTCTCCTTCCGGTTTGATACCCTTTAGAGGCTTATAGAGATCTTTGTTGTACAAGAGATCCTCTATTTGCATCCTCCAAAACCCCGTAGTCAGAACCATCAAATTTCTCAACCGCCTGTTTGTCCTTGCCCATTCTTGATTGCTTGACAACACCCAATCGCTTGATAAACCAATCTTACGATTAAACCCTGATCTCCAACCAGAGTTCTTGATACCAGTTGTTGTGGATATGGCCCTCCACTACCAAGCAAACCCACAAGAACAATAAAGGCACACAAACAAAGCACAAGAAATCAAAGCAAGAAAAGACACAGAAATTGTTTACCCAGTTCGTCAATATGTTTGACTACGTCTGGGGGCACTACCAAGCCAGGATCTTGCACTATAATATGTTAAATCTGAGTTACAATAAGTTTGGGGGAGGAACATTGCTTAAATATAAGCCCTGGAATAAGATCTAAACCTAAACAAATAAGGAGTCCCGAAATCCCGTCAGCGGACCAGGCGCCCGCCTGGCCTACCCCAGGCGCCCGCTCGATGTGGATTTTCCGAAGTCCCAACCTTCTGTCCAAATAAGCGCCCGCCTGCTATGCCCCGAGCGCCCGCTCGCTCCTCCGCCTGGTATTTCTCCCTTTTGTTCCTTTGAGGATCTCCACTCCAACAGTTCTCACAAGAGACCACCTCTTCTTCTGTATAAAAGGCGGTGGTTCATTTAAAATGGCTAAAAAAACAAGTGATACACTTATTATTACGATGCAATGGACTATATTGAAGAACCGAGACATTAGATTGCTTAGAAAAAATGGAAAAGATAAAGAGGTCAACACATATCTTTATTTATTTATGGATTAAAAATCATATATAGTCGACAACACAATATAAGTCCACAAACTGATAAAAGTAACAATATATGACAACACATTGATAAAAGCTAGAATAAGCATAGGTGATATGTAGCCCTTGTTCCTTCAACCTTAACACCCTGATTCACCACTTGAGCTTGGCCGGAAAGTACTGAAAACATTAAAACTCAAAGTAAATATACAACGGAATTGAAGTAATAACACAGCATAATAATAGCGTTGTTAGATTTTAAAATTGAACCGAACCTTATCAATGAGCGAGAGATAGTACTGCTTCACTTCCTCAAGGTTGATCCTCACCTTGCTCTTGCTATACAAATCGTACTTGCTATTCGCATAAAAAATAGTAGTTGTTAGAGTTCAAGTTAATGATTATCAAGAGCTCGTTTGATGCGACAATTTTTTTAGCAACTAAATTTTATAAGGGTTAATGACAATTTAGACCCTAAAGTGATATATCACCCTTCCAAACGAACCCTAATGTTTTTTTTTTCGCCAGATCAGACCTTGAAGTGAAAAATACTTGCCAGATAGGGCATTTTTGACGGAATTCGTTAAAAACTCAGTTAAAAAGCATGTGCCATGCACATGACTAACAGAATTAGTTAGTTTGAAGTTGAAATTTCTTTCAAGGGGCTTAATGAAAATTTCAAACTTAATAAAGCTGAAAATCAAAATAATTATTAAAATATTAAATAAAAAGGTTTTTAAATATATTTTCAAAATATAAAATGAAAATCTCAAACATAAAAGGGTAAAAAAAAATATCATTTCAGAAAAATAATACTCCCTCTGTCCCTAAATGAGTGTCCATTTTCAAGAAATCTTTATCCCTAAATGAGTGTCTTTTTTTAACATAACTTTCTCCCTAAACGTTTTTTTTTTCGAAAAAATTTTCACCGGTCTCTTTTTACGTGCAAAACTAAAGGTTTGGAAAGGTGATTACAAGATTATATATGAATTGTTGTTACCAAATTGTTCAAAAATTTGAGATTTTCAGTGTCACTTCAAATGAAATTTGAACACTCATTTAGGGACAGAGGAAGTATCAAATAACTGGGTCTTGAATTCAATAAACAGACAAGGCATATTCTTGTCAAATAATTTGAAGAGCGATTAGGGCATAGTAGGGATGGCCAAACCGGACCGGAAAAAAACCGGACCGGAGAAGCACGAAACCGGAGGCAACCGGCGAATAAACCGGAACTTGAGTAACCGGAACCGCCATTCATCCGGGCCGGTTACGGTTCACATAAATGGCGAACCGGACCGGAACCGGAAATCCCTTGTTTTTCAATAATTTTTAACTTGTTTATTCGTTATAGTATGATAAAAAATAAATTAAAAAAAGGTGTGGAACTGGACCGAAACCGTACCGGAACCGGATTGTGGTAACCGGAACCGGTGTAACCAATGGCCCGTTAAGGTTCACATAAATGGCGAACCGGAACCCGCGTTGGCCATCCCTAGGGCATATTCTTGTAAAATTGGATAGTCATTTATGGAACAAAAATATTTGCAAATTAAATAGACATTTCGGGAGTAGAGAGAAGAGTGAAATGGTGTGCCGGGCGAGGAGGAGAACCGGGAGAGCTTCTACTTTTGCAAATGAAACTGGGTCTTGAATTCAATTTAACAGCAACTGCACCGTAACTTGTACTACGAGTAGTTACTGGAGCGGAGAGGACGACGGCGGTCACGTGGGAGTGCGGGAGTTCGGGAATTGGACGGAATAATTCGAGATGAGGGTGGTAGGGAAGATGCTGAGATTCCCCCACTCATTTTTCTCTCTCTACTTGACGCTTTCTGTGATTTTCATCGAGATCTGGTACCACTGGATTGTACTTGAGTTGCTGGACAATACTAATCTTAGTACTCCCTGTGGGATATTAAAATTTTAATATGAATTCTATTTGGGTATGGGTGATTAAGTGATTTGATGTTGTTTGAATGTTTATGGTGGTGTTGCGGGTGATGACAATGGTGGTTGTGAAGGTGATGGTGTTTGTGAAGGGGTGGAAGTGGAGGGCGATGGATGGCAATGGAGGTCTATGGTCGCAGCCAGTAGCTATGGAGGTTGGAGATGTGGATGGGGTTTTAGGGAGAAGATGATTTTTTATTTTTTTTTTTATTTTTGAAATTATAATTGTTTTGATTTTCATCCCTACTAAATTTGGAATTTTCATTCGGACAATGATACACATAGGGAAAACTCAAAGGGAAAACTCATAGTGAAACACTTTTAACTGTTGGATGAGTTTTCATTAGTGGGTCTCACAAACATTTATTAGAATCCAACTGATTACAGTGTTTCACTATGAGTTTTCCCTTTGAGTTTTCACTATACATATCATTATCATTTTCATTAAACTCTTGAAAGAAATTTCAACTTCAAACTAACTAATTATGTTAGTCATGTGCATGGCACATGCATTTTAACTGAGTTTTTAACGAATTCCGACAAAAAGGCCCCCCTATCTGGCGAGTATTTTTCACATCAAGGTCTAATCTGGAGAAAAAAATATATCAGGGTTCGTTTGGAAGGGTGGTATATCACTTTAGGGTCTAAATTGTCATTAACCCATTTTATAATGCAAACAAAACTTACTTGAAGACGCAAAGCCATTTGAGCATCTCGTGGTCCTCCTCATTCATAAGGTAAGTGTAATCCCCTCCATGATGCATTGCTTTATTATGTCCAAAATTTACAAGATTCATGTAAATAATCTCATCGAGAAAATTACTAGAAAAAATATAATAAAAATTATCTATATAATCTTGTTTTAAGAGTCCAAAATGAATATTAATCAATCATATGCATTAGTAATATGTTTATTTGCGTGTATAACTAAATAAATTTGATAAGAACATACCATAGAAGGAGTGGAACCTTATGATAAAAAGAGCAGCTGGTGGGAGAGTGGTATTGTTACCCTTGGCCACCTATTTCAATTAATTTTCATTAGTTGTTTAATACGCGGAGTATCAAAATTAATATTGAACTAATCAATTGTTAATATCATGTTAATGTGGAAAGGATGACATGGCATACCAGGTACATGTACTCATCATGTCCCCAAGACATAGTGACTTTGTCAAGTCCACAGTTCATGTCATAAATTCCCAATTTGGTATTGAAGTTAGGGTTTCCAAAGTCTGGATTTTCCTTGAAGAACTGCAATTTAAGAGGAAATTATAGTAAATAATCAAACTATAATATATTCTACTCCCCGTCATCTCGTATCAAGTGTTGCAGTTGAGTGTTTAATGAATGATGAAACACGAAAGCTTAACCTGGTAATGAACATTGGCCTCACTGAAAGCACATCCCAGTGGAAATGTGTCACCTGGAAAATTATAAACATTTGGATTATATACTCCCTCCGTCCCAGCTCACTTGAGACTTTTTGACCAAAACTGGTCAACTTAAGGTCGGTTTGACCAACAATTTATAGAAATATTTATGATCCGAACAAAAATTAAAAAAATGTAAAATGACCACCATTAAAAATCCTCTCAATAACAATTTTTAAAAAGTTTTTTGGAACATAAATATTTCTATAAAGTGTTGGTCAAACCGACCTTAAGTTGACCAGTTTTAGTCAAAAAGTCTCAAGTGAGCTGGGACGGAGGGAGTATAAATAAAGAGAAAATTTAACCCCATGGGTTTAAAAAATCCTTAGCCGTTTGATTAATGAAAGACCGAGTGGTCAAACGTACCAACAACACACCATTGTGGCTCCTCGCCAAATGCAGGATGCAGCAGAACTTTCCCCAAATCTGTTGTTTTTCACATTTGAAAGGAACACTAAATACATGCATGCTGTAATGTACACACAGCGATACTTAATTAAGGTACAATTGTAGTAATGCATGTATGTTAATACTACCATGAATGAGAGCAGTGAGGTGAAGCCACTCTTCATTAGGATAGTCCCTCCTGATAGCTTCAGCGGTCTGGAGAAGATGCTCGATCTGAGGCTCGTCGAGATCAGGATCGCTTTCATCAACGTACTCGTTCAACAGTTCACAACACTCCCATATGCTCATCTCCGCCTTATCCAGCTTCCCGTACTCCTCTTTCTTCTTCTGAGCCTGTCATTTTTCATGTCACGCCGAATTATTATTAGTATGATAATGTTGGCATTTTCTAATCAGGTACGTCCCACCACGCCAGTACGATGATAATAAGACAAATGCAGGTGTGATGCTTCCAAATATACATTATTATCATGAGTCAAATGGACTTATCCATAAATAATCACAACTTATGAATCTAGTTTAAGATAAGTATGATAGGTTATACTCCCTCCGACCCAGGGTAAGGGTCCACCCTTCCATTTGCAAGAAAATTAAGAGATAGGGGCAATGCTAGGCCTACAAAAAAAGTTTACAAAATGAAGGATACAAGATGTGGTGACGATATTTTATTGGTTACGTCGATAGTGGACCCGGCACACTCCACTTAAAAACACCAACACAATTATGACACCTCATTTTGTAAGCCACATTTTGCAGTCATTTTTTGTAACTTTATTATAGCCCAAGAGATAGTGGATGTAATGTAAATGTTGTGAGTATAAAAAGTGAGGTACGAAAGAGAAGGTGGGTATGGAATAGTAAGTTGATTGGTGTTGTGATTATAAAGGAAAATTGGAGAGAGAATGAGTGGGAGAAATAGTAAAAATTCTTTATCATTTTAGAAAATAAACACTTACTCTTGGTCGGACTAAAAGAAAAGGGTGAGCAATTACTCTCTCGGACGGAAGGAGTAGTTGGCAATTAATTCAACAAATTTTCTTAACTTCTTGTTGGAACGGGTAAGACATTAATTGGGTATCTTTAATTGTGATTTGTTGTTATCTATCTTAATTTTCATGATCATAAATCATCATCCATTATCACATCCAACCATGACCTCTGTTGGGGTCATGGCTGGATGCAATAATGGGAAAGAATTGATCCGCAGTTTAACTGTATGCACCGAGCATCTTTAGAAGGGAGTATTTGGTATGATGAGGCTTACGAATTCAAAGGTCTGGTTGATGTGATTCATTCTGTAGAAATTCTCGACTGCAGCCCTTCTTAAGCTCTCCTTCTTATAGTCCCTGCATG
The DNA here is from genome assembly GCA_026119855.1 of Campanula takesimana. Lineage (NCBI taxonomy): Eukaryota > Viridiplantae > Streptophyta > Magnoliopsida > Asterales > Campanulaceae > Campanula > Campanula takesimana. The sequence continues at coordinate 177,767 of JAOWBW010000409.1, read as the reverse complement.
CAAAACTGAACACATTAAGTAATTTTCTTCTTAATATGACATTGATTATGCTAAAATGCGATGATTGTATATATGTGTGTGCGTGTGTGTGAATATATATATATATATATATATATATATATATATATATAAGCAAATTAAGAGGGCAAAATAAAGACCTGAAGGAATGGCCAAAGGAATTGTTTTGTGGAACAACAAAGCCTCCACTCAACACTTCTTGCTCCTTCTCCACATGTTCTTCATCCACATTGTTCTCATTTCCATTGTTGTTGTCGATAGCTACTTCTGCATGCACAATCAAACTCATTAAACCAATGCTTGATTAATTAATGTCATTAGTGATTCGGGCAGTAAAAAATTGTAACATTTTGATTTAAAAACTGGTATTAATAATTTATTTATCTTTAAATTTGTTGTTCAACTCAATTAAATTAAATATTCATCAATGACTGTCACTAAATTTTTCGTTTAACAACATTGTGCAATTATTATTTTTTTTTTGCTCCTGACGAGAGAGACCATAGGTGCGAAATGCCGGAAAAATAAATCATGAATGACAAAAGAAAAATTCCTACCAATGCACTACAATTGTGAAATACAAAATGTTGTAGCAGACATATTTGAATTTTTTGAATTTGATTGTGTATAAGTGAGTGAAAAAGAAAAATGAAGGATAATTAGCTGTATATACCTGGAACAATGATAGTCATGGTGACCAAGTAAAAGGTAGCAAGAGATGACTATGAGAAGAATATGACTAGCAAAATTTCTTATTTTGATGGACCCTTTGCAAAAATTGGACTCCTATTTATAGATGAAGACCCAGGGCTATGATGTGTTTTTTGCGTGGCAGCTTTGATAGAAAGCCATGTTTCCAGTACTTATTTACATACTTTGCCAGGCATTTTAATATTCCAATTCAGGACATCCTTCATTTACAAAAAAGGACCTTATTGTAACTCCACCAATATTTTAATCTTATTACGAATAAGGACACACTTTTCATTTTTGTATACTCCTACCTTTTTGTAAATATTTTTTCTTATTAATGGATGATTTAATTTATTATGAGAGCGACACTTAACTTAAATGACTTAATTTATTATAAAGTGACTTTTAGTGCATTTGATTGAGATTGAATTTCTAACATTTCATATGGAATGAAACATACGTTTCTTTTTGAGTTGCCTTCTTTGAGCTCTCTGGTTTATCTAGGAGAGAGATGGAGCTTCAAGAAATAATGAATGGTCTTCATTCATAAAAGATTGCTGTACAATATATAAATATTGTATGTACTCGGCAATGACATTCAAGGGAATAACACGACTTGTTTTTCCTCTTCTCCTATTTTCCGAATTTTAACTTGATCCATCATTGGTTAAAAAATTAAAGTTCATCAAAATAAAAGGGCCAATAAGATAAAAGAAGTACATATGTCCTTGACGGCAAATTAACATTCCTGAATGAATTGACAATTTGGCACAGACTGTATGTGACTGGGTGGCCACGGCATTCATAAAACAGTGACACGGTACTTGGGGAAGGGTAGTGGCAATTACGAAATTAGTTGCACAAGTGAGGATACAATGGTCATAGAGACAGGAAAGTGTAAATGAAATAGACAAAATTACATGTTGGATTTACGTAAGGAGAAGATAGAACGGTGGGTCGACCGATCACGTGCAAAGCTTGTGAGCTGTTGTGGCACGTATCAAGTTTATGGATTTTGTTTGTATATATACATGTGTAAGTGTAACTGGGAATTCCTACGACAACCTTGAAGTTTGATTATCATTCATAACTCACCCCTTTGGCCAAGATCAGTACCTCTCTCCCAAACTATGCTCATGGAAAATGCGGTCTCAAACCTGAGATTGCATTGCATGACTATCGAACTGCATTTCGTGTTGGAATTTTTGTTTTGAAAAAAAAATATTACTCTCAATATCCCATATTAAAGTAATAATCTCATAAAAAATATATTTTACACTCGTATTAACATAAAACATATTTTTAATATGTGGAGTTAAATTTTTTAAATAAGCGGAATATTTTTACAATGCGCGGTATTATTATTGTAAATAACTAAAATTTATAAAAATTCACCTCACACTTTTTGACACTGTAACAGACATTTTTCAATACTACAATGGGAACCATTTTAACAATAGGATAGGCACTTGTTTAGGAACTTATAAAAACTCATCTGACACTTATTGACATTGTAAGAAGCCTTTTCCATTACTGCAACATGCATTTTTTACACTACGACAAGCAATTGTTAACATTACAACGGGCAATCTTTATCACTACCACAAAAAATGTTTGTTTGAATGTTTTTAAGTGTCAGTTTGAATGTTTATAAGTGTTATATTAGAACAGATATTTTCTAATGTTACAATAGGCACATGATAATAAGGCAATTACAAAATGCATGTTTTTCAACCTCTTAGTGTAAAACATGTTTTTTGGAAGAATGACTCCAAAATAAATAAGCACCCTCTTCGTTCATATATGAATGTCCAAATTTCTTTTTAATGGACTTTAAAAATCTCTACTTTTTTAAAAAAAATAGTGGCAATGATTCATATACGATTACATAATCTTTTTTCCAAAAATACTGTTTTGCAAGTATAAAGAGACTAGGGGGAAAAATTGGCAAAAGAATATTTAGGGAAAGAGTTTTCTTTTTCATAAGAATGTTCTGATAGAATGTAAATGATGGATGTGTTTTTACCAATCTGATGAATAAATTGTAACCCTTGCAAGCGCATAAGATCACCGTAGTAGTATATACAAAAGCAAGGTGTCAAATCCCTAGAGACTTGTGAAAGATAGCAATTTAACTAGTAGAAAAATAAAGTAACATAAAACAAAAGATTGGTTTTGATGATTTAATCTAATTAACTAAAAAGTAAATAAACTAATTACTTAAACAAAGATAAATAAATGGATAGGAATATGGAGGAAAAAGCTATGGAAAGGATTCACAAGTATCTCCTACTTATGCTTATGTGATTAAAGATGTCAATTATTCTGGTGTCACAAATCATAAAATAATCAATCTCCAAACAAGGGTTCGTTCAGTAAAGTAAGAATTGAGACAGTTCGGTCGCCGGATTTCAATCCTATTATTCTTTTTATATTATACTTTCCGCTAAGTCTATACAACATGCAAGAAATTCGTGAAGCTCTCAAGAATATATGAACCTAAATCCTTTTGACTTCCGCTAGGTCCTTAATTGAATATAATCATCAAAATAGTGGTCCACGTATAATCACCCACGCTAGTGCAGCAATATATACCCAATAATTCTAAATATCTTAACATATAATTGAAACTAAAGAATTAATCATGAAGAATATTTTAATGAATAAGAATTAAGATTGAATGGAAGAATTAAAACTTGCGACAAACCAAAAAATAATTGAACTAAGAATTAAATTAAAGCATAAGTATTTGATACAAGTTACCTCCAATCCATAGATGGTGAAATTAGTTCTTCATAGACAAATAACCAATCTCTAGAATAATAATGGAGGAATTGATAGAAGGGTGGTATTATGTATTAATCTAGGCTAGTATTTATAGGAAAAACTAACTTAAACTTAAAAGGAATAATAAACTAAGAATGAATAATAAACTAAAAAGGAAAGTAAATAATAAATAAATTATTAAATAAAAAAGGACTATAGCAGGTCTTGTGCACATGGCTCATGTGAGCTGATTTCAAAATTTTCATTTCAGTCCCTAGTCTTCTCATATTTTCAGTCTGGTCCTCTAACTTTCAGAAACTGCAAAATAGTCCCTGAATTTCCAAATCTCTGCAAATTGATCCTCAAGTTTCAGAACAGTCAGATAGGTCCATGAACACGCAATTTTTATAGATTGATCACCCCAGTCTTCAGATTCTACACAGCAGTACCTGGAATTGTAATTTTCGCCATATCTCCTCTGAATTAGGCACTATTCTCCTGTTTTACCTGTTTTCTAAATAAACACTAAAACACATATTAAATAACCAAAACTCAAGGATTTCACTAAGAATGAGTCTAGAAAAATACCTAATAAATGAGTATAAAACTCATCCATCACCATCCAAATCATATACTTCTATGACTTATTAGATGCTGAACCTTGGGTGTTTTGATGGTTTTTTGGAGTATTTATGAGTATAGTAAAGGAGCGAAAGAATGTATGGATTCATGTTCGTTAAAGTGCGAAAAAGAAGGATAAAGAACGAACCAGAAAATAAATTTAATTAGATGTGACCATGGTGAAATTAAGTCAATTGGATAGTACTTGAAAAGATATTTACAACGATAGTTTACACATCCAAATCGGAGTTCGTATGAAGAAGTTATGGACTCCGGAAGATTGCGCGTAAAATGTACAAGTCGCGAAGCAAAAGGTGCGCACACCCACCAAAGGAAGCAGCGCGCACACCCACACCGGATCCGAACCCAGGCCTTCTGGAAAAAGGGAACGCACGCAGCAACCCCTCTAGGGCGCACGCTCCAACCAAGGACTTTAGGGGAATTTGGCCAGGAACCTTTGGGGAATTTCCAAAATATTGTGGGATTTTCCGTAATTTCCAAATTTTCAAGGAATTTTCTGGAATTTTCGGAGGAACTTAGGGGAATTTTTCAAGGGTTTTCTGGAAACTCAAAAATATCAGGGGCTCCTGGGGAATTTCGGCGACCAGCTTTTATTTATCATTTTTCAACAAGGAATCCTATGGTTTTTACTATTTTTACACCGTCTTAGCCTTAGTATAAATATAACACTCCATCCACTTTATTTTAGACATACTTTATTCAAGGATTCAAGATTTGTATCAAGATTTTCATCAATTTATTCCAGGTTTTAATGTTCTTTATTATTTTTCTTGTTTCCTTTGTTATAAATATGAGTAACTAAATATTTAGATTCATGGATTGATAGTAGCAAATACTAGATCACTATGCTATAGAATTAATTCTACCATTCAATATTAATTCTTGTTTATCAAAATATTATTCATGCTAAATTCTTTAGTTTCAATTATATGTTAAGATATAAATTGGCTTTAGAATTATTGGGTATATATTACTACACTAGCGTAGGTGAGTATACGTTGACAGCGAGGAAATCGAGCAATTGGTGGCCTTACAGGGTCAGAAACAGGGAGATTTTCAAAACCCACCAGACCAAGCCAAGTCAATCATGACGGTGTGGGATGACAGCGAGGAAATCGAGGAGGTATTTCTTTCTTCTCTTTGTACTTATGAATCTAATGCTGATGAGTATACATGTGAGAATGAGAGAAGTGTGGGGTTGAACCATGATGTATTAGAGTCCCCTCCTCTTGATGTTGGAGAAACCACACCTTCTGGTGGTGTGTATGTTTTGAAAACTAAAAGTGCAACGAAAGACCCCGGATATTTTACTATTCCAATCACTTTAAGGGGTCAAAGTTTCAAAGGTTTAATGGATTTAGGAGCTAGTGTCAATGTGATGCCTTACCAAGTTTTCAGAGAATTGGGGATAACTGAGTTAAAACCTCCTACACGCGATATACAACTAGCGGATCATTCGGTCAAACGACCATTAGGAGTTGCACAAGGAGTGTTGGTCCAAATAAATGATTTAATAACTCCTGTTGATTTCTTGGTATTGTGCATGTAAGGCTCACATGATGATCAACTAAAAGCTCCCATACTACTTGGGAGACATTTTATGTTTGACACTAATGCTATGATTGATGTGTGTAAGGGTAGTATTTGTATGAAAATGATGGGGGGTAGAGATCAAATTTTCAATGTCTTAAAACTCTAGAGAACCTCCTCATAAGGAAGAATTTGTTGGGTACATAAGTGATTTTGCAATGTTTAAACAAGGTGTGAATGGCCGTGAAAAATTTAGGGATAAAGCGGATGTTTGTCCCTTGGCTAGCAACATTAAGGGCGACTAACACTCAAGGAGTGACGGGCCGTATCAGCCCCTAAACAACTCTAAATAAGAGTTGGTGCCATCACACACACCACTTGTGCCATCAAATTCTGATTGTGTTGATTCTTGTTTGTAAGTAGAGGAATGTTTGACTATTAATTTCTATGATAATATATTTTCTGATACTTGTAATCAAGATAACCATTCTGAATGTTTTGTTGAGAAAGATGTTCCTAAGACGAAGGAACCAAATGAGTTTGGGGGAAAGAGCCCTAAGAAGAAGAAAAGGCAAAACAAAAAGCTCCAAAAGTTCATTGGGCCCCTCCCGAATTAATCAAGCAAGGAGCTTATGTATGGAAGAAGATATGCGTTTATGCCCAAGTAAACAAAAGGTGGTCCAAGGGTCGAAAAGCAAAGGCCAAGACCGAAATGGCCAATCTCAACCCAAATAAAAATTGGGGTCACCGTCGGGCTAACGACGCTAAACAAATGCGCTAATTGGGAGGCAACCCAACGAGGTAACATTTATTTGCTTTCATTTTATTGTTTTGTTGTGTCATGCCATCATTTGAACCCAAAGCATTTTTTCATTCCTTATTCTAGGAGGACATAACATGTTTTGAGTTTGGGGGTAGGCATCTCTCAGAGTTTGTGGGTTTATAGGGGAGTGTATATAGTTGCCACCCTCCAAAAAAATAGAAAAAATTCAAAATTTTTGTTTTCTTTATATTTTGGGATGTTGGCCATGGTCGGTGATGATCCGAGGGCTGTTTGTCTTAGACGTCATGGGTGCCATTGTTAACCTAGAGTTGGGACTACATTAACACTACTAAAGGCATGATTGCACCACCTCTCAATTACATTATTTGAATGATCATGTTACTAACTTAGGAATAATTTATGGGATTACTTGGTGTATGCTCGGGGGACCCTAGGACATTGTTTAATGGTTTTCAATAACAAGTCAATAGGTTATATGGTATTTATGGCATTTATTTCTCAACCCTTTTGTTGGCCTTGTTTTGTCTATCTAGTCAATTAAATAAAATTAACGCTAGAACACCCTTTTGAGCTTAATAATGCATGAAAGAACGACACATTAAAAACCGCCGTTCACCTTCTTTTGATACCCGATTTCCTTGCACTAAGAACAGATTAGACCCACCTTGATGAGGAAGTGGACTAGGGAATGATGAGAATTTATGGTTCAGAATTGGGAGAATGATGTTGGGAATTATGGTATATGGCCAAAGATATGAAAATGGGGTATGTAATGAAAGCAAGGGGCAAGAAAAAAATTTATTAGGATCGTTGTGTAGTGTGCAAAGTCGTTAAATAAGCACACATTTTATCTTATGTAAAGTTGATCTTAAAAAAAAAATTATTTGTCCCCCTTAATGTATTGAAGTGATGAGTGTGAAAGGCCATAGAAATAGGGAAACATTTTTTTCACCCCATGTAATTTTATGCAAGCTCAAGTTTGGGGGTGAGAGAGTGCGGGAATTAGGTGTTATGAAAATTCTGCAAAAAAGGAACTCAAAAATACAGAATATATAATAAACAGAATTAAACTTAAATGAATAAACAAGAGTAAACTGATTGCTTTGTTTGTGCCGAGCCATGTGTAAGTACACACTGTCCTTAAGACTTATTCGCCCCCTCACCGTGAGTGCTTGAGGATGTCTTTGGACGCTAGTCTCCCAGGATCTCTCGCACGAACCGGATGCTTCTCCGCACCAAGAGATTCCGGCGAATTGAGTTTGTGCCCGGACAGTATCACCACAATGCATATGCAAGAGGAGGCCAAAGAAGGAATGACAAAATGTAACAAAGGAGAGGGTGTGAGAGATTGCTGAAAAATGTGATTTCTTTCTGTGTATTTTCTGCACTGATTTGTGCTCTATTTATACTACTCGGAGAACAGTTCCAGAGCCAAAAACAAAGGATAAACATAATCCTTAATTAAATCTGAGATAAGATAAAGGATGGCTCTTCAGTTGGCATTCCATTCAGATGAGATGAATCTGTTTCTGGGCAAAAATTTTGACTGTAAAGATCAAAAAATTAAGCAAAAGGTGAGCTCGCACAGACAAGCCAAATTGGTGCTACATTCGTGTCCGCAGGTCGCGTGCACACATGAGTTCGGACCTCGCAAGCCAAATTGGGTCCATGATTTGCACACCCCCCTGCGCGCGAGAGAGAGCCTCTATGCCATACAAGCTTGAACACTAGTTAAGTGCTCAAGCCATTATACAAGCTTCCCTTTACATTTCTTTCCAATGTGGGATAATTTCCATATCCCCATTTCAACCTACCAACTTTGAGCCTTCATATCTTATTCATCCCAATACCAAATTGGACAAATGAATACATTATCTCAATGTTCTCACGGAGTAGAACACAAACCCACTAACAACTTTGTCATTCGACAAATTATTTATCAATTAATTAATACACAAAATTTAGGAAAATACCCATTTCCTTCACATTTTTCCAACAATTCCCCACATGAAGGAAATGATGAGGAATTTTGGTGATAAAGTCCAACAGTTGAAAACCTGCATAGGATAGGTATGGGATTGCCCTTTGAACCTTCCCTTGTAGACGTATACTTATTCTACTCGCTAATCAGTAGACGCGATGTCCTTGAACTGTCAGCTTTTTGTGTAGCCAATCATATACGTTACACAGGTATCTCCCTAACACAATTCAATTCTCATAGCTGTGTCCATTTGTGGCCGTGGAACACAATGCCTGGTTCTGTGAGAGGGTCTAAGAATTGAGCCTCACACAATTCTCCTCGAAGCGGCCCCACTTCTCTCTCACATAGGTGATTCTTCTAAGTAACCCGGTTTACTCCATAAGAATCATTAAAATCCATAGGCTTAACCTTTAATCTCGGGATGTCACTTTTAGGAATGGGTATGGGGTTAATCCCCACAGTGACGCTACAAGTCTTTTAACGGTTAGGTGGTCCCTTTTGAACCTAGATCTTGGGATCTCCAGTCAGCTAGGTTGGGTTTTCCACCATGGTTAACTTCTCAAGAGGCTTTAAACCCATTCCCCTTGTTGATCTCGCAACTACCTCTCTATTTAACCCTTTGGTTAACGGATCCGCTAAGTTATCCTTTGACTTCACATAGTCAATGGAAATGGTACCAGTTGAGAGTAGTTGTCTTATGGTATTATGTCTTCGACGTATATGTCTCGACTTACCATTGTACATGTTGCTTTGTGCCCTACCAATTGCAGATTGACTGTCACAGTGTATACATATTGGTGGCACTGGTTTTGTCCATCTTGGAATATCTTCTAGGAAATGGCGTATCCATTCCGCTTCTTCCCCACATTTGTCCAATGCTATAAACTCAGATTCCGTCGTGGATCTAGCTATAACAGTCTGTTTAGAAGATTTCCATGATATAGCTGCACCTGCTAATGTGAATACATATCCACTTGTAGACCTTGAGTCTTTGATATCAAATATCCAATTAGCATCGCTATACCCTTCAATCACTGCTGGATGTCTAGTATAATGTAATCCATAATCACGAGTATGTCTCAAGTACCTTAGTACTCTCACAATACCCTTCCAATGATCCGCTCCAGGATTACTTGTGTACCGACTCAGCTTGCTAACAACATAAGCAATATCTGGTCTTGTGCAACTCATCAGGTACATTAGACTTCCAATGATCCTAGAATATTCTGTTTGAGACACTGGTTCTCCTCTATTCTTTGATAGATGTTGACTTGGGTCAATTGGAGTACTAGCTATTCCATTGTCATCCTTGCTAAATTTCTCAAGAATTTTATCCACATAATGAGCTTGGCTCAATACAATTCCATTGGATATTCTGGAAATTTTCACTCCAAGGATCACATCCGCTAGACCCATGTCCTTCATGTCAAACTTTGAGTTCACATATCTTTTGTGGATTTGATCATCTTGTCACAAGTTCCTATGATAAGTATGTCGTCTACATAAAGACACAAAGTGACATAGCCATTTTCAGTGTTTTTGGTATAAACACACTTGTCACATTCATTTATCTTGAATCCACTTTCCATCATGGCTTGATCAAACTTTCGATGCCATTGTTTTGGTGCTTGTTTCAAGCCATATAATGACTTCACTAATTTGCACACTTTCTTTTCTTGCCCTGGTCCAACAAACCCTTCAGGTTGTTCCTGTAGACACCCCGCCTTGGACCTCTTACCCCGATTGCACACTTGATTTTGTGTTTCTCCCTCTTTTAAGTATTTCCTGTTAGTTTCTGTTACTTTGGTTAAGTTCCAGACGGACTCCGTTAAGTCTCGGGACTAAACTGAATAACAGTTCTAACTTTCTAGTCCATATGTCAAAAATCGCTTCTCAGAGTCGCGCGCCTCCGCCCCTTGAGGCCAGACGCGCGCGCCTTCCGCCGCCTCGGTGGGATGCGCGCGCTTCTGGGGCGTGTCAGTTACAGATTCTGCCCAAGAATCTCTCCCTTGCTCATTATACATGATTTTGCCCGGGAAAGATTTCTTGGAGACTCCGTTTGGCTCTAAAAACAGTCACTTTTCAACTATAAAAACCCCTCCAATCCATCATTGGAAAAGGGACTTGAAAAATCATCATTTTAGACCTTTTACTCACTCTTTGCCTAGACCTTTCCTTTGGGATTTCTTCAACAAAAGTACTCAACCTCTTCTTCAAGGCTTGACAAGAGGTTCTCTTTTTGAAGAATACTATAGGGAAATGTTTTAAGCACTCTCTTCTTCTTCTTCTTCTTCTTCTTCTTCTTCTTCTTCTTCTTCTTCTTCTTCTTCTTCTTCTTCTTCTTCTTCGATCAAATGTGCAATCACCCAAAACCATTTGGGACATGACACCAACGGTCCTTTCATTTCATTGAATTGGCCTAGGAGTCATCTCCCTACATTTCAAACTCTAAAACCCCTTTTTATCATCATTTTAATAGGAAGAACACATTTATCTTAAAAAAGTGAATTATGAATAAACAAGACCGACTTTGCTCGGGCGAAATGGGTGTTTAAGTACTTCCCATTTCGTATCCTAACCCCCGAACCCCTCATCCCAAAGAATCTCTGTTTTCGTAAATCAAACTTAGGCTCATAAACATTAGGTTTTCTTACGTTCCTCAAAAACGTGGGTGGCGACTCTAAAACACAATTAGACATCCTAGGTTAATTCACGCGCTCTAGCCCAGCCGTGGTTCCCCCGGGGTATCTACAGTGGAGACTCCGCTGGGGAATGCTTGAGGGTTAAACTTGTGTTTCTGTTCATAATTCACTTTTCTGGGCATTCTGGAAATTGACATAGGAAGCGCGCGCCTCGGACCTTCATGGTCCAAAGCGCGCGCGTCCCGAGTCAAATTCCAGAATCGCCCGCCTTCCATGTGTTCTTCCTATTCTTCCTATTATTTCGTGCTAACAAACACTGCAGGGGTTCCATCACACAATCAGGACCAGGGCAATCCTCTGAGTCCATAAGTTTCTGATAATCTGACAGGTGAGCCCAGAAGCGGGCGCCTCCCAGTTTCTATGCGCCAGGCGCGCGCCTCCCAGTTTCTATGCGCCAGGCGCGCGCTTCCCACGACACTAGCCTGAGGCGCGCGCTCCTGGGCCAATTTCCAGGGCAAGAACAGGTTTCAGTGACTGAACAGAACAGTGGGGTGTGGGCAAAGTTGCCTGCATCAGAACAGAATTGAACCCTTGGACTGTTTAATTTCATGTTTATTTACCGGTCACACGGGTGATTCGGGAGTTGTAATTTACGTGCTTATGTGTTTTTTATCTTTTCTTTTCAAAAAAAAAAAAAAATAAATAAATAAATTTTTTTTTGTCACGTAATAGACCTCACACTACGTGCACATTACTCCTATAAACTGCTCACTATCGAGTCGCACAAGTCCAACCCCAAACCCGTCGAGGCCCGTCCTAGAAAGTTTCAAGCTCCACTCGACCTTGGCTCTTTCGAAGCGGTAAACCTCAGCCCGTGGCGTAGTTCATGACTACATACCGGGGCTGACCTTTGAGCTTCATATTCAAGCCGAGCACAAGCCACACAATTCTAGTTAGGGTCTAACACTCCGTGACTCAAGTCGGTTTCCATGTACCGAGATTTCCTAAACTAATGTCTTCAAAACATACATGCCAACTTGTTGAAACGGACGCAATTAAAATCCGTCCCCAAAAGTGGTTATTTTGGACGAAAATAAAAATCCGTCCCCGCATGTATGCTTTACTACATTAATTTAGTTTAATCCCGACACATGTAGGATTCACAAACGTGATGGAATCCGATGAGTATATAGGACCGCGAGATGGTCTATATACTAGTGTGATGATTCCATTATTTTCTTAGAAACCCCAAAAGGGACCCATTCCCTCCGACTTATAAAAAAAAAAAAAAAAAAAAAAAAAAAAAAGAGTCTTTTTTCTTATGTGGTTCGAGTCGTGTGCCCAACTGTGTGTTCTCAACCTCCTCATGGACCGAAAGTGTGAACCGAGACTGACAAGGGCTACTTCTCCAATTATAGGTCTGATTGGTACTCTCCGCATCTACAGGGATTCATCCAACAGGCTTGTCCGTGAACCGATCACCCCAAAAGCTTCTACATCATCAATGGCCGGCGACTCCAACACCAACAACTCCATGACTCTCGAACAGCTTTCTGCCATGGTTCAAACACTCCAACAACAAGTCACCACTCTCATCAACGAGGCTCAAACCAAAGAAGCCTTGTGGAAAGCTCATGTCGACAGTCAAAGGGAGGCCCACGAGGCCGAGGTTGACCAACTGAAAGCCAAGCTCCTCAAACTCTCCAAGAACAAGGGGGTTATGACAACGAGGAATCCGAGTGGACCAAGGGTTTGTTTGAAAGCCCATATGTCAGTGCCCGTACCAAAAAAGTGGGGGGGGGGGACCAAGCACCGACAACAACGACCCCAAAATGGTCGATTCCATCATGGCCTACATTGATCAGAAATTTGACGGCCTCAACATGGGAAAAGGCTCCAACACAAGCCTTTATCAGTCATCCATCCTCATGAGCACGATGGCCGCTCTTCCCGACAAATTCAAGATGCCCGACATTAGCAAGTTTAAGGGCAACTCATGCCCAATGGCTCACATCGAGACTTACATTTGGGCTATGGCTCCGAAGAAGGTCTCCCCAAAAGTTATGGCTCAATGCTTTCCTCTCACCCTCGAGGGGGCGGCCAAGGATTGGTATGCAACTCTCCCGCTCACTGTCCGTCTTGATTGGGATGCCGCTATGCTTGCGTTCAAGAATCAATATCAAGGCAACACCACTTACCAGCCCACAAGGAAAGAGCTCGAGAATACCACTCAAAGAGACAACGAATCCTTCATTGACTTCACAAGGAGATGGAATGACAAGCTCTCTGAAATTGTTGAGAGGCCAAACACAAAAGAGCAAATGGACATCTTTCTCAAATGTCTCAAGATTGATCTCCGCACCCACCTAAGTAGGGCTTGCTACTCCGACTTCTCCCAAATGTATGAGGCGGGGGTACGCATGGATGACTTGCTCAAGGAGATTAAAAAGGCCACTCCTACCTACCGATACAAGGCCGCCTCTAGTTCAAACAAAGAGGCTTCTGTCAATGCCGTTACTACTGACAAGGAGAATTACAAGAAGGTTCCCCCACCACAAGGCAAGCGGTTCCAAAACGACCGCGTCTACACTCCTCTCAATGGCATGACCATCACCGAGGCCTATGAAGCTCTAAAGGCCAAGGGACAGATCACCCCTCTTCAAGGGTACAAGCAACCACAACCGCTCCGTGCCAATCATGCTCACCTCAAATGGTGTGACTACCATCAATGCACCGGCCACCTCACCGAGGATTGCTTTCTCCATCCGCAACACCATCCAAGACCTCATAGACGAGAAGGAATTCATAATCCCTAATGAGGGTGGTGTCAATGTAATAGAGGTAGGAGAGTTTGAAGGAACCACCCATTCGATCCCAATTGTGAATGAGGGCTCCGATGATATGAATAAACTTGATAATTCTTGTTATGTTGTGACTTATGATGAGATTATTAGGGAAGTCTTAGAGAATAGGAAGAAGAAGCTACAAGGGACCGTGAACGTGCTCACTCGCAGTGGCCGAGTAACAACGAGCACAATCCCTCCCAATACTGTAGCAACCAGCACCTCTTCTCAAAGATCGCAAGCATGCGACATACCCGAAGATCCTTTGTTCACACAGGTCAAGAAAGACGCAAGCCAACATATCCATCTGGGACCTTATTGCATCATCAAAGAAACACTGAGACCTCGTCATCAAGAACTTGGATGACACATCAGTCTCTCCCGACACGACACCCGAGGACCTCACAGCAATGATAGGTCACATTCACTTCGGCAATGTCATCACTTTTGCCGACATGGACCTCCCGCCATTTGGGTCCGAACACAATGAAGCCATCTACCTCAAAGTAAGGGCAAGGGGGAGACCCATCTCAAGGGCTCTAGTAGACGGTGGCTCTGCACTCAACTTAATGCCTAGCCGAGTCATGAGCATACTGTGGCTCAAAAGCTCAAATTTACAACCCTCCGCATAAGTCATTAGAGGGTACGACAGCACTGCCCGTACAGTCATGGGAATGTTAGAAGTTGATATCGAATTTGGAAACATGATCATGTCCGTCCCATTCCAAGTACTTGATGTCCCTGCTTCATTCAACTTACTTCTGGACCGACCTTGGATCCACAGTTCCAACGCGGTGCCTTCCACTCTCCATCAGTGCGTCAAGATCAGAAACGGGGACGAGATAGTCACTATCATGGCTGAAAATTTCACCATCCACAGAAATGAGGGACAACTCGTTCACCAAGTCCAACACGGGATAGAAGATGCCACTCTCTCCGGCGTCAACACAATTGACAAAGAAGGGGGAAACAGACAGTGGGTCCCCAGCAATCTTAAAGTCCTCCGCATGATGAGGAACATGAATCACTTTCCCGGTCTCGGCCTAGGGAAACATCAACAAGGGATATTACACCCCGTGGAAGTTCCTTTTGTCAAGAACAAGTTTGGTCTGGGATACGAGCCTACTAAGGATGACTTGAAGTACGAGCAAGCAGTCAAGAATCAAAGGACCCAAGCTCGCAAAGAAGGTCGACGGTATGAAATCCCTGACTTGAAACCCTACCGCAACACACTAAATGGTTATTTTGTTCGCCAAGGGGAAGATGTCCCGTACATGATCTTTCCCGAACCGTGGGTTAACGACAAGGGCGTCAGAAAGCCCGGTCTCGAGATCTTCACTGACTGTGAACTCCCGACGCAAGAAAGGGAACCTACTCCAATGTCACCCCGAGAGTCGTGGGGCAAGAAAGTTACTATAGAATCCGAGGTAGAGATTACCGTGGGGGAAGAACTATCCGATCTCGCCTCCATGTTCGAAGAATTTGCCATCATGGACGATTGTCAAGTCAACGCCATCTACGACACCGTTGAGGAAACCATCAGTGAGATCCCACCAGGCTCCGAGCCAATCAACAACTGGTATTCAACGAAGGGGCCCTTAGTATCCGAGGATTTCTTGGTCCGAGAAATGGGTTGCATACCCCGCACAGCAACAAAGGAAGAGCGGCTCACACTTACTTTCGAGTCAGAGAGTGTTTCTAATGCCCTCACCCAAGAGGATATGGAGGCAATAGCCGAGCGTGTGTTTCCTTTCTTTGCTAATGAAAAATTTGATATTTCTGAGTACCCCGAGATTGCAAACATCATAAATGATGAATTAACTAATAACGAACTTAATGAACAAGTTAATAACGATTCAAATTATGATGAAATAGACCACGAAAACATAACATACCTAAATGAACTAGCTCAACAGGTTCGTTGTCGTGGTGAAAATGGTCCAGGGGATGATGAAGAATTGCATACTGTTAATCTGGGTAGCGACGAAGAGCCGAAAGAAACGAAGATTGGCAGCTTCTTTAAGAGGGAAGACAAGGACAGATTGACTGCACTGCTCAGAGAATTTGTGGATGTATTCGCATGGTCATACAAAGACATGCCGGGTTTGGACAGAAAGGTCGCAGAGCACAGAATTCCGATCAGAGAGGACGCCAAGCCAGTAAAGCAAAAGCTCAGAAATATCAAGCCAGAATGGTCTCTACAAGTCAAAGAAGAGATTGAAAAGCTCCTCGGTGTGGGTTTCATCAAAGTCATTGAGTATCCGACTTGGCTAGCCAACATTGTGACAGTCAGAAAAGCAAACGGCAAGGTTCGAGTTTGTGTGGACTTCCGGGATTTGAACAAAGCTTCCCCGAAAGATGATTTTCCACTACCAAACATCGACATGCTCATCGATTCAACTGCCAACTATGAAGTCCGCTCATTTGTGGACGGTTTTGCCGGTTACAATCAGATTCGCATGTCTGAAGAAGATCAACACAAGACAGCTTTCACAACTCCGTGGGGCACTTTCTGCTACACAGTCATGCCGTTTGGACTAAGGAACGCTGGGGCTACCTACCAGAGGGCTGTTACGGATCTATTCCACGATATGATTCATAAAAAGATCGAGGTCTATGTGGACGACATGATAATCCATTCGAAGGGAACCAATGGTCAACATTTGATCGATCTTCGCAAATTCTTTGAAAGACTTCGGCAACACAAGATGAGACTCAATCCCGCAAAGTGCACTTTTGGGGTCATCAGAGGGAAGGTTTTAGGTTACATGGTCACTGAAAGAGGAATTGAAACCGATCCCTCCAAGATCAAGGCAATCATTGACATGCCTCCCCCAAAGACGCAGAAAGAAATCAAAAGTTTCATGGGCAGACTTCAATACATCAGTCGGTTTGTGCACCAACTCATTTCCATGTGTGAGCCAATCTTCAAGCTACTCAAAAAGAATGTGGCTCTGGAATGGACCGATGCGTGCCAAGAAGCCTTCGACCAAGTGAAGCATTACTTGACATGACCTCCAGTTTTGGTTCCACCACACGAAGAGAAGCCTCTTTTGCTCTATCTCACTGTCAATGATGAAGCCCTAGGGGCTATGTTAGCACAAGAACAGCGAGATTCCACAAAAGAGAATGCCATCTACTTTGTCAGCCGACGGTTTCAAGGAGCTGAAAAGAACTACTCTGTCTTAGAGAAGTCTTGTGTTGCATTGGTTTGGGTTACTTAAAAGCTCAAGCATTACATGGAGGCCTTCCCAATCAAGTTGGTAGCAAAAGTGGACCCGCTCCGCTACCTCTTCGAGAAGCCTTTCATGCCAACAAGAATAGCCAAATGGTATTTCATGCTCGCCGGCTACGATATCACTTACGTCACACTCAAATCCATCAGGGGGAAAGTGTTCAGTGATCAGCTTGCTGAATTTCCGTGTGACGAAGTGAAGGGGGAAGATATACAGTTCCCCGACGAGCATTTAATTTGCGCTACAACAGAGGAAAATAAGCGGCAACTTTTTTTCGATGGCGCAGCCAATAAGCATGGGTATGGCATAGGGATGTTACTTGTTGATCCAAAGGACATGTATACTCCAATTGCCATCCGCCTCGAATTTGAAGCCACTAACAACACCGCTGAGTATGAAGCTTGCATAACGGGGCTCGAAGCAGCCCTCGAAAGAAATGTCACAAGTTTAGAAGTATTTGGTGATTCATTGCTCATCATCAACCAGACATCCAGAAAATGGAAGATTCAAGACTCAACCCTGCAACGGTATGGTCAACATCTCGAGGAATTGGTTGAACAATTTCAAGAAATCACTTTCAATTACCTGCCAAGGGACAAGAACCGTTTTGCTGATGCACTAGCCACCATCGCTTCACTGGTCGAAATGCCTGAGGGTAAAATGGTGAAGCCTTTCAAAATTTCCCGACGAAACAGTCCGGCATACTGCATGAGTATTGCGATCAACGAGGTCCAAACAAACTCCCCGTGGTACGCAGATATCATGAATTTCCTCAAGGATGGTACTTATCCCGAGAACAGCAATAAGAAGTCTCAAATGGCATTGCAAAGACTAGCCTCCCGATATGTAATGATTGGGGACAGAGTCTACAAAAGGTATCACGAGGGGATCAATCTCCTATGTGCAAATGAGACCGAAGCTCAAGAAATAATGCATGAGATCCACGAAGGTGAATGTGGGCCTCACATGAACGGGTTTATGTTGGCCAAGAAGATACTCCGCATGGGTTATTATTGGAGTACCATGGAAAGGGACTGCATCGAGAAAGTCAAGAGGTGCGCCAAATGCCAATTCCATGCCAATCTACAGCACGCTCCACCCTCACAGATTTACAATATGACCACGCCTTGGCCTTTCTCCTGTTGGGGCATAGACATCATCGGCAAAGTTCACCCAACTGGAAGCAATAGACAATCTTTCGTCCTAGTAGCCGTGGACTATTTTACAAAATGGGTCGAAGCACAAGCTTACCGAGTTCTTAACGCCAAGAAAGTGGCCGAATTCGTAAAAACTCACATCATGTGCCGGTACGGCGTTCCTCATGAGATCATCTCAGACAATGGCTCTCACTTCGAGAAAGAGATGGACGCACTCCTGGTAGAATACAAGATTACTAAGCACAAGTCATCTCCATACCGCCCTCAGGCAAACGGCGCGGTCGAGGCAGCTAATAAGACAATCGAGACCATTGTGAAGAAAATGGCCTCCACTGGAAGGGATTGGCCCGAAAAGTTACCTCTAGCATTATGGGGCTACCGCACGTCAATACGGACAGCGACTGGAGAAACTCCTTATGCGCTGGTATATGGTTCCGAAGCTGTGCTACCAATAGAGCTCGAAGTTCCGTCCCTGTGGGTCCTCCTCGAGAACCAAGTCAATGAAGTCGATTGGATGCAAAGTCGATATGAACAGCTAGCCCTACTCGACGAGAAAAGGCTAAGGGCAATCGAACGTACGAGGGCCTATCAACAAAGAATAGCTAGGGCTTTCAACAAAAAGGTAAAGCCCCGAAACATCAGTGTGGGAGATTTGGTCCTAAGACAACACCCTCCTAATGCCATGAACCCCCTTGGAAAATGGGGACACCGATGGATTGGTCCGTACGTAGTCAAGAAGATACTAAGCGGCGGTGCAGTCCGACTCGTGGATTTAGACGGAGATCAGCTGCCAAAAGAAGTCAACCTCGACAAATTAAAGAGGTTTTACGTCTAATAAACGAAGACCATTAAAAAAAAAAAAAAAAAGCTCGCTAGGTTGAAAACCCGCAAGGGCGGCCTAGGCAAAAATTAGAGCACGTGCAAAAAAAGAAGCCCGCTAGATTGAAAACCCGAAAGGGCGGTCTAGGCAAAAAACAGGGTGCACAAAAAAAAAATGGTCTTCGTTTGTTTGAACTACGGAGACCTGAGCCTCTACACTGGAGGAACGTAGGCAACCTTCGGGTGCGGTCTAAAACATAAATAAATAACCAAATCATTCTCAAATTAACGAGATGCAATTTTTATTCATCCACTAAATCATTATTATCATTACAAAGAAAATTTTGAGCTAATAAAAGACTTAAAACATTAAATCCTAACAAGTGGTCTATTTTAATTGCAATCTCTTGGGGGTACTAGGAAAAATCTAATTTTCTCTTGGCCTTTGAAGGACCACCCGAACGACCATCAATCCTACTCTTCTTGGGAGGCCTAGGGACACTGATGCGGACCGATATCTTCTGCGCAACCGAACGCCTCCGAGCATAAAAGTCATCCAAGGGAGTACCGAAAGGGTCGGTCAGAATGTTGTTCACATCAGCAGCAGCTTCCTTGTACCTCAAAGCACTGCTGGGCTCAAAATCCCTTCCTAGCAACTCCGCCCGAAGAGCATCTACCCAAGTAATGCCACGATAGACGATACCAAGCAAATGATCCAAGTAGCTCTCGGGAAGAAAAATGCTGCCCCGGTGCAGTGGAGCGGAAACCCAACGGTCACGATCATCTCCCCAAGCCAACTGAAGCTCATTCAAGAAGTCCGGACCCATATAAGAAACTGGACGAAGTACCCCATTCCTCAGAAAAGGAATTATTTGCTGACGACCGAACTGTCTCAAAACCCGTTCTGGCTGATAAAACGAAGAGTCCCTCAATCCGGGTAAAACCACATGCTGGAAACCGAAAGTCCACTCCACAAAAGGGCGAAGACCCCAAGGACACCACTCAACATCAGCTATGAGATGAGAAGCAAAAAATCTCCTCCAACCCTCTTCGGTCAAATCCCTAATCAGCAACCGTCGCCTATGAACAGCAAAAGGAGAAAGGTCGCCATCCGCCGCATAAAGCCTGAAATGCTCCCGAAGCCATATGGTTAAAAGCAAGGGGCTTCCACGTCGCATCTCGCCTGTACGGTGCAACTCGTCCAAACCATGCAAGGTCTCTCCTACAATAAGCGGAACTATGCTAAATCGCTGTCCTTTCGCCTGCAACACTATCTCAGCTAACTGCGCATCCGCAGTACCCAGAGGAGTGACAAACAAAACCTCGGTGAAAAGGCAGACAGCCATGGCATTTCTCTTAAAGGACTGAACGCGACATCTTCCGAATGCAAACTGAAGAACATCGGAAGCTCAGTTATGTCAACAACGGTCCCGTGCATCATCTTCTTCACTTCTCCGACAGGGAGATTCAGAATGTCAACCCAAGAATCAACAACACCGTGGTAATACTTGGGGACGGAAATCCGACCGGCCAAAGGCATACCCAAAATGGCCCCAAAATCATCAACGGTCGGCACCATTTCAATAGCCGAAAAGTTGAATGTATGGCTATCACAATCCCAAAAGGCTGCAGCAGCCTTCAGCAAGTCCCAATCCGGCTTCAATGTCCGCAAAGTGAAGAGAATTCGAAGCCCAAATTATTTGATAAGGGCATTTTTGGGATGGGTCTTAAAAGAATACACGAAGGTCGACAAATCTCGTAACTCTTGACAACCTCGGCATCAAGACTAAAAAGGTTGGAGGCCATGGGAAAGAAGGTTATAAGCAAGATTGGGTAATAGAATGGTGTTCAAAAATGATAGAAAATGGCTGTTGGAATCGAATTGTCGACCAGAAGCTGATATTATAGCTGTTGGAGGATCTTTTGGCTAGCAAATATCAGGCCCTGAATTTCTCCTCCCAGAGACGCACGCCTCCCGACACCGGTCTACAAGGCGCGCGCGTCCCGTGTCCGAGAGAGGAAGCGCCCGCGTCCCAGGCATAAGAAGGCTCCAGAAATAGCCCTTGTCAGTTCAAGAAGGAAGCCCAAGCACGTTCAAACGCCTTCCATCTACAGAAAAAGATCAATCCCACCGAGAAGCTCAAAACGACGGCAGCAAGCACTCGGAATGGCACACATTAATTTGGTCCGCCCTTAAGGCATGTCTAAAAACTAAAATAAGATAGAAACTCCCATTCAAATTAGGGTGTCTTTTATTTTCTCAAAGATCAGTTTTTTACAATTCATCCCCAGCACAAAGCATTCCGCAGTCCACTGTGCCCGCACCCCATCAAAATTCAAAGTCAAACAGTCAAACATCAAAGTACAACTCACGACAACAACTTGGTCTGGGATGATCTACAGAATCACTGCTTCATCATCAAGAAAGATCTACATCCATTCAAAGCAAACGGTCCTCCGGGTCCCGCAACTTCAGCAAACGGTCCTCCGGGTCCCGCACTTCAGCAAACGGTCCTCCGGGTCCCGCAACTTCAGCAACCGGTCCTCTGGGTCCCGCAACTTCAGCAACCGGTCCTCCGGGTCCCGCACTTCAGCAAACGGTCCTCTGGGTCCCGCAACTTTAGCAAACGGTCCTCCGGGTCCCGCAACTTCAGCAAACGGTCCTCCGGGTCCCGCAACTTCAGCAAACGGTCCTCCGGGTCCCGCACTTCAGCAAACGGTCCTCCGGGTCCCGCAATTTCAGCAGACTGTCCTCTAGGTCCCGCACTTCAGCAGACTGTCCCCCGGGTCCCGCACCTCAACAAATGGATCCCGCTTCCAGTAAACGGATCTCGCTCTCAGCAAACAGATCCCGCTTCCAGCAAACGGATCTCGCTCTAAGCAAACGGATCCCGCTTCCAGCAAACGGATCTTGCTCTCAGCAAACAGGTCCCGCCTTCAGCAAACGGATCTCGCTCTCAGCAAGCAGATCCCGCTTCCAGCAAACGGATCTCGCTCTCAGCAAACAGATCCCGTATTCAGCAAATGGATCTCGCTATCAGCAAACGGATCCCGCTTCCAGAAAACGGATCTCGCTCTCAGCAAACAGATCCCGCTTCCAGCAAACGGATCTCGCTATCAGCAAACAGATCCCGCATTCAGCAAACAGATCCCGCTTCCAGCAAACGGATGCCGCTATTGGCAAAGCCGCTCACACAGGGAGCGCACCCTTATCTCTCAAAGCCGCTCACACAGGGAGCGCACCTCTATCCTCCGCAATTTCAAATTCATGCTTTTATCGAGTCTTTTCCCTTTCTTGGTAATGTCCTAGGCGGATGTCTGTCTTTCGTCGGCGCGTTTGCTTCGCAATCCACGCCGCCGAGGGGCTCTGTAGACACCCTGCCTTGGACCGCTTACCCCGATTGCACACTTGATTTTGTGTTTCTCCCTCTTTTAAGTGTTTCCTGTTTGTTTATGTTACTTTGGTTAAGTTCCAGACAGACTCCGTTAAGTCCCGGGACTAAACTGAATAACAGTTCTAACTTTCTAGTCCATTCTGTCAAAAATCGCTTCTCAGAGTCGCGCGCCTCCGCCCCTTGAGGCCAGACGCGCGCGCCTTCCGCCGCCTAGGTGGGATGCGCGTGCTTCTGGGGCGTGTCAGTTACAGATTCTGCCCAAGAATCTCTCCCTTGCTCATTATACATGATTTTGCCCAGGAAAGATTTATTGGAGACTCCGTTTGGCTCCAAAAACAGTCACTTTTCAACTATAAAAACCCCTCCAATCCATCATTGGAAAAGGGACTTGAAAAATCATCATTTTAGACCTTTTACTCACTCTTTGCCTAGACCTTTCCTTTGGGATTTCTTCAACAAAAGTACTCAACCTCTTCTTCAAGGCTTGACAAGAGGTTCTCTTTTTGAAGAATACTATAGGTAAATGTTTTAAGCACTTCTCTCTCTTCTTCTCTTCTTCTTCTTCTTCTTCTTCTTCTTCTTCTTCTTCTTCTTCTTCTTCTTCTTCTTCTTCTTCTTCGATCAAATGTGCAATCACCCAAAACCATTTGGGACATGACACCAACGGTCCTTTCATTACATTGAATTGGCCTAGGAGTCATCTCCCTACATTTCAAACTCTAAAACCCCTTTTTATCATCATTTTAATAGTAAGAACACATTTATCTTAAAAAGTGAATTATGAACAAACAAGACCGACTTTACTCGGGCGAAATGGGTGTTTAAGTACTTCCCATTTCATAACTTAACCCCCGAACCCCTCATCCCAAAGAATCTCTGTTTTCGTAAATCAAACTTAGGCTCATAAACATTAGGTTTTCTTACGTTCCTCAAAAACGTGGATGGCGACTCTAAAACACAATTAGACATCCTAGGTTAATTCACGCGCTCTAGCCCAGCCGTGGTTCCCCCGGGGTTTCTTCAGTTCCATGTAAATCTCCTCATCTAAATCACCATTCAGAAAGGCAGTCTTTACATCCATTTGATGCACTTCAAGATTGCGCAAAGCGGCAATTGCAAGTACAACTCGGATTGATGTTATTCTCGTGACAGGAGAATACGTATCAAAATAATCCAGGCCTTCTTTCTGTTTGTAGCCTTTAATTACAAGTCTGGCCTTATATTTATCAATCGTTCCATCTGGTTTCATTTTCCTTTTGAAAATCCACTTATATCCAAGTGGTTTGCTTCCCGGAGGAAGATCCACTAACTCCCAAGTGTGATTTTTCAAAATAGAATCAATTTCACTTTTGATGGCTTCTTTCCACAAAGGTCCTTCTGAAGAGCTCACAGCTTCTTGATAACTTTGTGGTTCACTTTCTAGCATGTAAGTTAGAAAATCCGTCCCAAAGGATTTTTCCACTCTAACCCTTTTGCTACGTCGAGGTTCCACCTCTTCTTCCTCAGTTTTGTCTTGAATGTGTTCTTTTTCTATTGAATCTTGTACCCGGGTTGATGATCTTACCTCATTTCTTGACTTGCACGGAAATACATTCTCAACGAAGGAAACATTCCTAGATTCCATTATAGTGTTCTTGTGTATATCTTGAATTTTCGATTCATACACAAGGAATCTATAAGCACTATTGTTATGAGCATACCCAATAAATATGCAATCTACAGTCTTGGGCCCAATTTTCACCTTTTTAGGTGGAGGTATGGTTACCTTTGCAACACATCCCCACACTCGCAAGTATTGGTAGGATGGTACTCTTCCATGCCACAATTCATAGGGACTTTTGTTCAATTTCTTTCGAGGTACCTTATTCAACACATAGTTAGCTGACAACACAGCTTCACCCCACATGTTGGAAGGTAGTCCCGAACTTATCAACATGGCGTTCATCATTTCTTTCAATGTCCGATTCTTGCGTTCGGCAACACCATTTTGTTGAGGTGTATAAGGTGCCGTGGTTACATGTTTGATTCCATGTTGAGCACAAATTGCTTCAAATGGAGATTCATATTCTCCACCACGGTCACTTCTTAGCACCTTTATTTTCCGGTTAAGTTGATTCTCAACTTCATTTTTATAGAGAACAAACTTCTCTACTGCCTCATCTTTACTTTTGAGGAGATACACGTAGCAATACTTTGTACTATCATCGATAAAAGTTATGAAGTACTTATTGCCACCTCGTGTTTGTGTTGACTTAAAGTCACATAAGTCTGTGTGAACTAACTCTAGAGGTTCACAATTTCTTTCAATTGAATGGAATGAACCTCTTGTTAATTTTGCTTCCACACAAATTTCACACTTATGTTTGTAATCGACTTTGAACTTTGGAATGCAATTCAAGTTAATTAATCTACGCAAAGTATCATAATTAACATGTCCTAGTCTACCATGCCACAAATTGGAAGACTCAAGCAAGTAAACGGAAGATTTGTTCATTTTATTAGCCTTTGGCTTAACAACCATTACACTGAGTTTAAATAACCCATCCGTTACATAGCCTTTTCCCACAAACATCCCATTCTTGGAAAAAGTCACAACATCAGACTCAAACACAAGACGAAATCCGTGTTTGTTCTAAAGCGAACCAGACACCAAGTTCTTTCTGATCTCAGGAACATAAAGAACATTGTTGAGAGTCAGTTCTTTCCCGGAAGTCATCTTCAGAACTACTTTGCCTTGACCCTTAATGTCAGAAGTAGCAGAATTCCCCATAAATAGATTTTCACCATTCTCAAAGGCTTCGAAAGTACTAAACATGTCCTTATTGGAACACACATGTCTAGTTTCCCCGGTGTCAATCCACCACTGGTTTGGGTTTGAACCCACCAAATTCACCTCGGATATTACCGCCGCAAGGTGCATCTCAGAGACCTCCCTTGAGATATCTTCCACCATATTTGCCTCACGAGTTTTCTTAGGCATCCTGCAAGTAGCAGCCTTATGGCCTTCACCAACACAGTTGTAGCATGTTCCCGTGAATTTCTTCTTGGAAATGCCGCCTCTTGGTTTCAACTGGGGCTGTTTCAACGCAGTCTTTCCTTTACCCTTTCCATGACCCTTGCCTTTGGAGCTTTGACCATGCTCCACAACATTAGCTTTGGCCATACTTGGGTTGTGTCTCTTCTCGGCAGCCCTATTGCCTTCCTCAATACTGAGTCGAAGAATCAG
The DNA here is from genome assembly GCA_026119855.1 of Campanula takesimana. Lineage (NCBI taxonomy): Eukaryota > Viridiplantae > Streptophyta > Magnoliopsida > Asterales > Campanulaceae > Campanula > Campanula takesimana. The sequence goes on along the minus strand of JAOWBW010000409.1, from coordinate 152,035 downwards.
TCCTTCAACGTCCATCTCCTTTCGCTTATGCTTTAGGTAATTCTTGAAATCATTCCAAGCAGGAGGCAATTTTTCAATGATTGCAGCCAGTTGAAACTTTTCACAAAGAATCATACCTTCAGCAAGCACCTCATGCAAAATTACTTGCAACTCATCCACTTGGGATTTCACAGTCCTTGAGTCCACCATCTTATAATCAAGGAAACAGGCAACAATAAATTTCTTTGTTCCCGCATTATCAATTTTGTATTTGTGGTCCAAGGATTCCCATAGTTCTTTTGCAGTCCTCTTCTCTCTATACACACCGTAAAGAGAATCAGAGAGGCCATTCAGAACATGGTTTCTGTAAAAGTATTCCCCTTGCTTCCATGTTTCAACTGCAGCCAAGGTTGCCAAATTAGTTTCATTCTCGGCCACTATTGGCATATCCTCTTTCAGATATTTAGCCAAATTCAGAGTGGTCAAGAAGAATTGCATCTTCTGTTGCCACCTTTTGAAATCGAGACCAACAAACTTGTCTGGCTTCTCGGCATGAGCGGTTGAGATGTGCACAGTTTGAGGACCTGCCATCACACTTGCACCAGTTGTAGTTGGGGTCATAATAGGAGTCCCAGAATTAGTTGATGTGCTTGTTTCATTAGCCATATCTGAAACACAAACAACCAGTAAGTTTTCTTTACTATAAAAGTTGGAGTAGCTCTGTAACTGGTTCCCTATTGCAGAAGTAATAAGTCTTAAGATTGTTATGAAAATTCTGCAAAAAAAGAACTCAAAAATACAGAATATATAATAAACAGAATTAAACTTAAATGAATAAACAAGAGTAAACTGATTGCTTTGTTTGTGCCGAGCCGTGTGTAAGTACACACTGTCCTTAAGACTTATTCTCCCCCTCACCTTGAGTGCTTGAGGATGTCTTTGGACGCTAGTCTCCCAGGATCTCTCGCACGAACCAGATGCTTCTCCGCACCAAGAGATTCCGACGAATTGAGTTTGTGCCCGGACAGTATCACCACAATGCAGATGCAAGAGGAGGCCAAAGAAGGAATGACAAAATGCAACAAAGGAGAGGGTGTGAGAGATTGCTGAAAAATGTGATTTCTTTCTGTGTATTTTCTGCACTGATTTGTGCTCTATTTATACTACTCGGAGAACAGTTCAAGAGCCAAAAACAAAGGATAAACATAATCCTTAATTAAATCTGAGATAAGATAAAGGATGGCTCTTCAGTTGGCATTGCATTCAGATGAGATTAATCTGTTTCTGGGCAAAAAATTTGACTGTAAAGATCAAAAAATTAAGCAAAAGGTGAGCTCGCACGGACAAGCCAAATTGGTGCTACATTCGTGTCCGCAGGTCGCATGCACACATGAGTTCGGACCTCGCAAGACAAATTGGGTCAATGATTTGCACCCCCCCCCTGCGCGCGAGAGAGAGCCTCTATGCCATACAAGCTTGAACACTAGTCAAGTGCTCAAGCCTTTATACAAGCTTCCCTTTACATTTCTTTCCAATGTGGGATAATTTCCATATCCCCATTTCAACCCACCAACTTTGAGCCTTCATATCTTATTCATCCCAATACCAAATTGGACAAATGAATACATTATCTCAATGTTCTCACGGAGTAGAACACAAACCCACTAACAACTTTGTCATTCGACAAATTATTTATCAATTAATTAATACACAAAATTAAGGAAAATACTCATTTCCTTCCCATTTTTCCAACATTGGGTGAGCGGAGAGTTTAACTTATTATGAGGATGTACTCATTGGAGAAGAATTATTAGTCCACTTTCTTAACTTTGTATGTCCTTAGCTTCATTTGTAACCGTGAACATAGCCTCGCACATTTGTACGCTTAAAACTCTATGCCATACATTCTTTCAATATCGGTAAACGGGTTGACAGTTGTGTTTACATGATTATGAGTGTCCTTGAATAGGGTTGTGTACAGTCATCATCATTTGTGGATTAAGAACATTAAATTAAGTGATCCTATAAACTAATCTTATTTTGGTCACATTGATCACCAATATCACTCATCATATCATACTGCAGTGGAAAATCAAACGAGTTAGTAGTGTGTATGTGTTGCAATTTGGATTTATGATGGCATTTGAGTAAGAGACCCTGAGACTTTTGGCTAACGACACCCATATGTATTGAGAACATCCCAAAAATATTTTTTTTGTAGGTTTTTTTTTTTTTTTAGTTTTTGTAGTTTTATAGTTTTACATTTGTTTTGTTTTACTCGAGGATGAGCAAAAGATAAGTTTGGGGGTATTTGATGGATGTGTTTTTACCCATATGATAAGTTTGGCTAACGACACCCATATGTATGGATTCATGTACGTTAAAGTGCGAAAAAGAAGGATAAAGAACGGAGTAGAAAATATATTTAATGAGATGTTACCATGGACAAATCAAGTCCATTGGATAGTACTTGAAAAAAAAATTCCAACGATAGTTTACACGTCCAAATCGGAGTTCCTATGAAGAAGTTATGACCTCCGGAAGATTGCGTGTAAAATGTACAAGTCGCGAAGAAAAAGGTGCGCACGTCCACCCAAGGAAGGAGCGCGCGCACCCACACCGGATCCGAACCCTGACCTTCTGGAAAAAGGGAGCGCACGCACCCATCCCTCTAGGGCGCACGCTCCAGCCAAGGACTTTAGTGGAATATGGCCAGGAACCTTTCCAAAATATTTTGGGCTTTTTCGTAATTTCCAAAATTCTAGGGACTTTTTTGAAATTTTTGGAAGACCTTTGGTGAATTTTTCAAGGGATTTTCTAGAAACTCAAAAATCTCAGGGCTCCTGGAGAATTTCGATCACCAGCTTTTATTTATCCTTTTTAAACAAGGAATCCTATGGTTTTTCCTATTTTTCACCGCCTTAGCCCTAGTATAAATATAACACTCCATCTACTTTATTTTAGACATACTTTATTCAAGGATTCAAGATTTGTATCACGATTTTCATCAATTTATTCCAGGTTTTGATGTTCTTTATTATTTTTCTTGTTTCCTTTGTTATAAATATAAGTATCTAAATATTTAGATTCATGGATCGTAGTAGCAAATACTAGATCATTATGCTATAGATTTAATTCTTCCATTCAATATTAATTCTTGTTCATCAAAATATTCTTCATGCTAAATTATTTAGTTTCAATTATATGTTAAGATATAAATTAGCTTTAGAATTATTGAGTATATATTACTGCACTAGCGTGGGTGAGTATACATTGACCGTTATTTTGATGATTAGATTCAATTGAGGACCTAGCGGAAGTCAAAAGGATCTAGGTTCATATGTTCTTGAGTGTTTCATGAATTTCTTGCATATTGTATCGACCTAGCGGAAAGCATAATATAAAAGAAATAAAAAGATTGCAATCCGACAACCAAACCATCCCACTTCTTACTATTGTAAATGAACCCAATAATGAGATTGATCTTATTATTATGAGCATTGCATAAAATGAAGGTATTTGTGAATGAGGAATCGCACGCACGCTTTTCCTTGGGCGCGCGCTCCTCCAGGGACTATTAGGGAATTTGGCCAGGGACCTTTGGGGAATTATGTAAAATATGTTAGGCTTTTCAGTAATTTTCAAAATTCTAAGGGCTTTTTTGGAATTTATGGAGGACCTTTGGGGAATTTTTTAATGGCTTTTCTGGAAACCAAAAACTACCAAGGGCTCCTGGAGAAATATGTCCACCAGCACTTAATTTATCATTTTTCAACAAGGAATCCTAGGGTTTTTCCTATTCTTACACCTCGTTAGCCCTAGTATAAATATAACACTCTATACACATTATTTTATATATACTTTTATTCGAGATTCAAGGTTGTAATCACAGATTCATCAATTTAATCCTGTTTTTGATGTTCTTTAATTTATTTCTTGTTTCCTTTGTTATAAATATGATTAGCTAAATATTTAAAAAAATCCTCGGTAATAAAAACCTTGCAAGTGTACAAGGCACCGAAGTAGCAATGTACAAATGTAAGGGTCGAACCACAAAGACTTTAGTAAAACACAAGTATATTTAATTAATGTAAAAGTAGCCAGGGGTTTTTGTTTCAAAATATTTAATTAAACTACTAATGCAAGAATTTAAACTAATATTAAGAAAACAATTAAAAAGAAGAATATATCAAGGATGACAAGGGATTCACGGATTAGATTCACAAATACCTTCACTTTATGCTATGCTCATAATAATATAATCAATTTCATTCTTGGGTTCGTTCACAATAGTAAGAATTGGGACGGTTCGGTTGTCGGATTGCAATCCTTTTATTTCTTTTAAATTATACTTTCTGTAGACACCCCGGCTTGGACCTCTCACCTCGATTGCATACATAGTATTTGTATTTAATTTATTTTCGTTGATTTATGTTACTTTGGTTAAGTTCCTAACTGATTCCGTTAGTTTTAGACTAAACTGCATAACTGAATTAACTTTAGAGTCATTTTTGTCATTCTGTCTTTTCCACCCGCGGGCGCCTCCGTCACTGCTTGTGAGCTACACGCGCATCTCGCCCCTAAAGCCGGACCCGCGCGCCTCCCATTTTGGCAGTAACGGATTGCACCATTTTAGTAACGGATTGCACCATTTTTCCCTCCCTTTTCTTATTTACAACATCTCTTCTTGATACAAAAAGACCTATTTTTGCCTCCAGATTCATTCCCCCTAGGCTTGTAACTCCCAATCCCATATTCTTAGCCTTTTCATCAAAATAAAATATTTCTTTTATTTATTATTTAATTTTCTCTTTATTATTTAATTTTCTTTATTTTCTTATTGGTTAGAAAAGCATATTTTCCTCTTTTTTTTTTTACCTATTTAAACCTCTCATTTCTACCTTAGAAAAGGACTACAACTTTCTTTACACTTTTACTATACACAAATTCTCCCAATAAGAGTTTTAGTAACAAAACTCTACACAAATTTCTACACAACAATTTCTTTACAACAACTCCATCTCCAAGTTAAAGTTTGAAGTTCTTCTATTTCTAAAGGTACTTTATTCTTCTTTTTAAATTTTATTTGTCTTAGTAATGTATGCAATCCCCATCAATTGGGACATGACTAAATGACCATTTTACTACATTAAAGTTTGTTAAGGTTATCTCCCTACATTCCAATCTCTACTTTAGTTTACTCTTCTTCTCTACATGTAATCTTTAGCAATTAATCAATAAAACAATTCTCTTTTATTTCCCTTTTATTTTCCCTTTTCTTTACATTATAATTGTTAGCACTATTCAATAAAAGAAGGACATTTAGCATTAGAACACCAATAGTAGCAAGACCCGCGTAAGCGGGGCGTAGTGGGTGTTTAAGTACTTCCCACTCCGTCACCTAACCCCCGAACCCTTCTCTTCCCGAATCTTTAGTTTTGTACATAAATTAGGCTATTCTAGGTTTTTCTTATGTTCCTTTAAAAACATAGGTGGCGACTATACAAATTAAAACAAGTTAGACATCCTAGGATCATTCCACCGCTCTAGCCAAGTAGTGGGCTCTCCCGGGGTATCTACAGTGGCGACTCTGCTGGGGATAATTTAGAGGGTTAAACTTGCGTTTCTGCTTTTGGTGTTCTTTTATTCTGTTTTCTGGGCATTCTGGTAAAAAGGGTTAGAAGCACGCGCCTCTGGCCTTCTTGGCCTAAAGCCCGCGCGTCCGACCCTAATTACCAGAATCGCCCGCCTTCCTTCTTGTCCTTCCATTTCATGTTTTTGTGCTAACAATTACTGTAGGGGAAAGTTTTATTATTTAGGGTCAAGGCAATCCCTTGAACCCACTGACTTCCAGGTTTTCACCCAGAAGCGGGCGCCTCCGCCCCAGTTTACTAACGCACGCGCCTCCCGAGTAGGCGCCCAAATGCGCGCGCTTCTGGGCCATTTTCCAGAACAAAACAGAACAAATCACAGAAACAGAACAATTTTGACAGTGTGTGGGCACCGGGCCTGTACATGAATGATTTTACTTTCTGTTTATTTTATCGGTCACACGGGTGATTCGAGAGTTGTAATTACGTGCTTACTTGCTTTTCTTTCATAAAAAAAATAAAATATTTTGTCACATGTTGGACCTCACACTACGTGCACAAACTCCTATGAATTGCTCACTATCGAGTCGCACAAGTTTATAACCCCAAACCCGTCGAGGCCCGTCATAGGAAGTTTCAAGATCCACCCGACCATGACTCTTTCGAAGCGGTAAACCCCAACCCGTAGCGTAGTTCATGACTACATGCTGGGGGTGACCTTAAGCCTTTCATTAGTCGAGCACAAGCCAACACAATTCTAGTTAGGGTCTAACACTCCGTGACTAAAGTCGGTTTTCATGTGCCGAGATTTCCCTAAACTAATGTCTTCAAAACATACATGCCAAGTGGTTATCATGGATGAAATAAAACTCCGTCCCCAAGTGGTTATTATGGACAAAAATAAAAATCCGTCCCCGCATGTATGCTTTACTACATTAATTTAGCTTAATCCCGGCATGTGTAGGATTCACAAGCGTGATGGAATCCGATGAGTATATGGGACCGTGAGAAGGTCTATATACTAGTGTGACGATTCCATTATTTTCTTAGAAACTCAAAAGGGACGCCGTCCCTCCGACTTATAAAAAAAAAAAAAAACTTTTTCTTTATGTGGTTGAGTCCTTCTTTTGTTTGTGGGTCAAATTATTTTACCTAATAGGTGTTTGTGGGGCCATTCTAAGATTAACCGTGTTCTTCAATAGGTCCGATGGCTTTCAACGGCAACAACAACGGTGGCGATCTTTCCCTGTCTAACGAGGATATAGCCAACATGGTCAAAGCACTGAAAAGTCAAACTGATGCACTCGCCAAGAATGCCCGACACAAGGATAATTTTTGGCAAGCCCGTCTCAAGCATGAGAGAATGGCCCATAAGAAAGAACTTGCTAAGCTCGAGGACCAATTGAAGGGGCTCACAAATGAAAGGAAAAAGGTCCTAATCATCGACACTGGTTTTGTCAACACTATCATGTCCTACATTGACCAAAAGCTTAGTGGGCTAAATTTACACAAGGGCCGGAGCACCGATCTTCATCAAGTTTCTTTTCTTATAAACACAATGATGGTCGTCCCCCAAAAATTCAAGATGCCCGATATTGGAAAGTTCAATGGCAACTCTTGTCCCGATGCTCACGTTGACTCTTACATTTGGGTCATGCTACCAAAGAAAGTGTCTCCTCAAATAATGGCACAGTGCTTCCCACTTACTCTCGATGGGGTGCAAAATATTGGTATATGGGTCTCCCGATTTCCACCCGCTTCAATTGGGATTCTGCTATGTTTGCCTTCAAGAAGCAATACCAAGGCAATTTCATGTACCGTCCCACGAAGAAAGAATTAGAGAACATCATTGTAAGTACCCCAATCTGAAATTGACCAACTTAGAGGAACTCTTAGCACCATTCAGGGATAAACTGATAGGCTGGGACCTCACTAGGATAAACCTAAAATTCTAGGACTGCTCTGGAATTAAACTTGGAAAAATCCAGAAGCTCGCCATGCTGAGCAGTACGGATGGTTTGGACGCGGGAAGGGCCTAGCCGTACGGCTGGTTTAGGCACCCTCAGTCCCTATAAATTCAGACCCTTGCTGATCATTTCAGGAGGGAGAAATATAGTTTTGTAGGTGAAACTTTGCAGAAATTCAGTCTGAGTGAAACACCACCAAACACTTGAGTGAAAAGAGAGGAAGATAGGCCATAACCACCATAGGTAAAGCCTCCTTTCCCCATCTTCTCTCCATCTTAAACTCTTTTGTTTTTATTTATGTTGTTTATTTACTTGCATTTCAAGCCTTGCCCTTGTCAAGCACTTTTGTATTGCAAGTCTTGCCCTTGTCAAAAACTTTTATATTGCAAGTCTTGTCCTTTCAAGAACCTTATATTCTTGTTATGTATCTTGGAACCAAATCATGAAATGATTCAAGGTGCCCTCACATCCAAGTATGTGAAAAGGGATAAAACCTAAGGAAGATCATGATTTGTTAATTTCTTGTCTTTAAATAGCTTGATGATCCATTTTTAGGGTGAAAGTATGTATCTTTATGTTGTATTTGGCCATGATGATCATGATGGGTGATAAAGTTCCAATCTTTATCACCCCAACCTTGATTTAGCCTAAAATCCCACATTTGGGTCATAAAGATTCAATCTTTATGTCATTTTATTGTCCCTAAAGGTTTAATATTGTATAAAGATCCCATTTTGATGGTAAAGTTTGTATCTTTACTCATCAACATGGCCATCTTGGCTCAAAGGCCACTTTCACCAACATTTCTCAATAATTCCCCAATGATTGTCTTAATCACATCCAAAATTCTTGTTTTGGTGTCTAATCTAGTGATTAATGACATAGGGATGATTTAATTTGTGTTTTGTTACAAAAGAATGGCTGTAAATGATCAAACAGTCCAGTTTCAGACAGAATGCTCTGTTTCTGTATGGAACTGGACTGATTCCTGAGAATCTGTTAAAATTCCCAGGAAGACCCCCTTTAGCCGTACGGCTACTTTGTCCAGGGGCATGTTTTAGTTCAATCCCCCTTTAATCTAGAATGTTTTTAAAAGAACCCCTTTCTATTAAAATCCTAACCGTTTTTCTGTTAAAGTCAGCCTCTCCCGTTTTCTAAACACACACACACACACACACACACACACATGCACAATCTTAAACAAACTTAGGGAGACTCGGCTTTGTCCGAGGCGGCTTGGGTGACGAGAAACTCTTCCCAAGCCGTAACCTGACATCTGAACTCATAAATCTCTAACCATTTTTATTTGTTGGGTTAAAAGTTAACAAATGTGGCGACTCCGTTAAGTTTGTGAAGTTACACGTGTTTGGATTTTCTTCCTCGAAACGAACCCGTTTCGCCCCGGGGGAGGGGGGAGATCCTCACAGTGGCGACTCCGTTGGGGAATAGAGTGTTTTCGAACTTCTTTTTAGAAGATTCGGAAGCATTCTTGTGTAGGCAAACTCCCGTCCCTGTTTGTTGACTTTATGTATTTTTTGTGTGTACTTCATGTTTCTGTTTTGATTTCTGGGAGTGAAACTGTTATGGGATTGCAATAAACTGGGGCTTGATGATCTGAAGCAGAAAATTTGCAAAAAAGAATGGACCGACTGCTCTAGCCGTACGGCTAGTTTTGCCGGGCCCACAGAATGTTTCAAGTTAACAATTTTGTGCAGGGCAGAAACATTCTGATGGTCCCCCTTGCTTCTTCTTGTCCAGGTTCCATTTACAGCCTCTACTTGTGCACATTTACCTCATTTTTCTTAGCCAAAAATGAATTTTCAAAACTTGTTTATGCACAAATTTTTGGACATAAAATTGGGTTTTCAAAACCTCATTGTGCATAACCCTTTTCATAAAAATTTTGGTCTTCAAATTCTTTTGTTGTGCACAACCTTTTTGTACAAATGATTTTCAAAAGGTTGTTCTTGTTGTAAAATTTTGGCTTCAAAAAAACCTTTGGTTGTGCACAAGATTTTCCATGTACAAAATTTTGACTCGTTTGTTCATATCTTTGCTTGATTACTTGTGCAAATTGTTTGTCCATGTCTTGTATATACTTTTGTTCATGCTCATGATATTAAAACGCATTGAAAATTTATATTTTGACTCAAAAGGGAACATAGAAAGCTTCACACACGCGCACTCTACCATGTGCACGTTCCAAAAAACCCTTTAAACCCGGGATGGATGCCACGATGCAGCTTGATTGGTGCTCTTGTGCCCTTCTCGCGCGCATGGGTCCATTCCACATTCCCTTCCGAGCCGAGTCAACCACACATGTCCGTGACACACAAATACCGTGACCTTGGTTGGTTTTTGGTCTAGCTCACGTCATCACGTCCCTAATACATGTCCAAACGCTAATTATGGCCAAGTTAACACCCGAGTCATGACTCCTTGTGAAAGCAAGTGTGACCAAGGTCATCTTTGACCCGGTCCTTGACTTATGTGTTAATTCCAACCATAATTAACCGAAGTCATGTATTAAGGATAGGTTGACACCGCGTCATTAAGCTCTAATGCTTGACCCGTCCTAATCATCTTTAAGCCTAAGGCTAAGGTCCGAGACCCCTCGTTAAACGAGGTCATGCCAGAATTTTGTTAAAGCGTTAAGTTAATCTTAACCTTAGACGGGGCTTAATTGTGATAAGAATGGCCCGTGCATTGGAACTTTGTGACGTACTAGACCTTAGGTTCGTTTCTTTTGGTCGGTGGAAGCTGCGTTCCCTATAGGACCCTCACCCGGGATAGTCTGTCCTTAGGGGTGTGCAATACAGGTAAAATACGAGGGGTCTATAGGCGTAGTGATGGCCTCCACTGATCCAGGATTTAGATTAATTGCGAAAAAGAAGAGAAATCTTTTCCAACCAATTAGGAATAAAATGCGTTTTAAGTAAACAGGAGCAAAAAAAATATATGATAAATAAAGACAGTAAAATTTCATGTTGCATGAGCCTAAACCTCTTCTCAAACACTAGCCCTAATTGGTACCCGAGTTTGAAATGGACCTCCTTCTCCTCCACAGCTCGTAGGAAGTGGGTCAGGGTTCTGGGTCGTCTGGTTAGTGCCGAGTCTGACAGTTCATCAGCTGCTTCACTCAGACTTCTTCGAATGACTAGTCCGGCAGGAAGTAGTAGTGGGGGTGACAGCACAGTCGATCCTAATGGGCTCACCAGGGAAGAGTTGGTACAAGCTCTAGAGGACGCCAGGGCCAGGGAAGAAAGTGTCAGAAAACATCAGGAAGATATGTAGAATAGGGTTGTGGAAGCCATGAGACAGAGAGGGATAACCGTCGTATTTGAGAATGATGGAGGTTTTGTGGAAATCACAGAGGAAGAAGAGGTTGAAAATGTACGACCCCAGGGTTATAACCGAGTTCCCCCTCCCCAAACTTACCCCAATGTGGCGGCCTCACGTCCCGCATTCCAAACCACCATCCACCAAAGTATGCCTACCACCCAGTTTCCTTTTGTCCCGCCGGAAGGATCTCCCATGTGTCCGCCTGGATTCAACCCATATGGTTCGATCCCGACAAACCGAACACCTTTAGCTCCGACCACCGCCGGGTTACCACCTCTAGCTTTGCCAATTGTCTCCCGAGGGTTACCATACCCATTTTAATACCTGATGACACAAGCTTCCGAAGCCACTCCAACATGCATGCCCGCAAATAATCTGGGATATGGGTATGTCTACACCCATGCACCACCTCAAAATCTTCCTCCGGTAATACCATCCACCACCGTGCCTTCGACAGTGATGCCAGTGACAACCCAAACCATGGGATCCATCAACTCTAGCCCGCACATGGACCCCCAAATGGGGTGGTTGGTAGAAAGGCTGAAACAAATGGAAGAAAAGTTTGAAGGAATGAACGAGAAGAAGTTCACCTCAGGAGTCACAGATCCCGATAAGATCGTCCCTCTTCCTCACCAGTTCAAAATGCCGGAGATTGATAAGTTTGATGGAACCGCTTGTCCCCAAACTCATCTCAATGCCTACACCCTAGCAATGAGGGCGAAGGGTTCTACCGTGCAAAAAATGGCCGATCACTTTCAACTATCTCTAAGAGGAAACACACTCAAATGGTTCTTTAACCTAAAGGACAAATCTCGGGTCACATGGGAACGGATTAAGGAAGCATTCCTCACCAAATACCGGTCTAACGTGGAGTGGGAAACCAATCGCACTGATTTGCAAGGCACCTTACAAAAGAATGATGAACCGATTGGTGAGTTTTACAAGAGATGGAATTACAAGCTTGGGGAAATTTACAATCCACCTACTGAGGATGAGCAACTGGATATTTTTCAGTCATGCTTGAAACCTCAATTGCGGGCTTTGATCAGTCACCACTTCTACCCTAATCTTCGGGCCATGGTAACTGCTGGGTCCAAGTTTGAGAAGGCCCTCAGTGAGCAATCCTCCGCTCAGGGCAGTGGTAGCTCCTACCGGTACCGCCCTCTGACCACCGGCAAAGGGAAAAAAACCTCAGGGGTAGTTAACAACATCCAAGGGGGAAACACGGGACAAGTCCCACAAAGGGCCGAAAACTCAGAGAGACGTCCGTATGTGAGGTTTGAAGATTTTGGGATGCCCATAAGCAAGGTGTTTGAAGGGTTAGTTAAACAAGGCCTTGTGAAGCCTTTGGTTAACTATCAACCCAGAAATCTCGAGAAACACCTCGATAGAAACAAAAGGTGTGCCTTTCACAATTATCATGGCCACAACACCGATGACTGCTCTGTGGTAAAACGCATCATCCTTGACCTAATTGACAAGGGGAAGCTTGAGCACCCTCATGGTCCAAATGTAGTCAACAACCCCTTCCCCGACAACAGCGCCGTCAACATGATTGAGTTCGGGCAAAACAACGTGAACATGATTGAGCTTGGAGAACCAGCACCGGTAACCTTCTTGGAATTCAACACCCCACTGGTGGAAATCTGGGAGAGGTGGAAGGACATCCTGTGGGCATGTGTACAAGAGGGAAAGATGAAATGCCCCCCGGATTGTATGGTGGCCAATATACTGAGTGGAAGGATCCCACACCGGAATGTCAGCGATTTGGTCGTGATTAAGCTCACTGAGCACAATCTAACATATGAGGAATGCATGGCAGAATTGGAGAAGGCCGTTAAAGATGAGGTGGAAGGCCAAAGCCATAGTCCAAACGGGTGTTGTCCCCCTCATCATGATCATTTCCATGTCACGGAACCGTGTAGCTCCTCGACTGGAAAAAGATTGGTTAGAAGGGTATGCAACCACGATGAGGAAAATGTGCCCGAAATGATGGGAAGCCCAGGAATGACTAACTATGAAGAGCACCTCACCTAAATGAGAGGGGAAATCTGCTCCATGTCTCGTGAAGAACTCCGGTTTCTCTGTGAAATTGATGATGACGAGGTGTCCTCCTCTTATGTGCCTCCCCGTGTCCCATCCCCAGGAATGGTGGAAGAATTTCCACCTTTAGACGACTTCCTATCCTTGCCACCACTATCATCACCACCTCAGTTTGGTGATGATGGGTCGATGTTTTCGGAATACTTTTGTTGTATGTTGACTTTGGAAAAACTCTAAGAGACCGTAGGAGTTTGGGAAGAACGAAACACCCGCCCTGTTTCCCTCAAAGAAATTCGTGAGTCAGCATATGCCTCAAAGGGAATGATCACAGTGAATGAGTTAAGAAAGGTAGCATGGCCTTACTGCACCAAGGATTTGCCAACACCCGTGGAAGAATTGGGGGAGGTTCACGACTCAGCGGAAGTAAGTGTGTTGACCCGCTCCGGGCAGGTGCACACGGAGAATCCCAAGAAGCCTCCACCACAGGAGCATCGCTCACCTCCCCATTTAGCCAAAGAGACAGGGGATACGGATCTTGAAAAGGAAGACCCCGTCCTTACTCAACTAAAAATGACCCAAGCCAACATATCTCTTTGGTCTCTCCTTACGTCGTCTTACCCGCATAAACTCAAGTTGGAGGACTGCCTGGCTCAAACCATGGTGCCTACCACGGCTACCCCCGAGGAGGCCGTGCAAATGATTGGGAGTGTTCAAGATGGAAACATCATCACCTTCACCGATTTGGATTTGCCTAAATTTGTGGTTAACCACAACGAAGCTCTCTACATTACGGTGCAGTTGGACGAGCGCCGCCTCCCACGGGTTTTGGTTGACAACGGTTCTGCCATGAACGTCTTGCCGGCCAAAATGATGGACCTCCTCGGCCTTAAGACCAATGATTTAAGGCCCTCCACGATCACCGTAAAAGCTTATGACTCTACGGCCCGATCAGTCCTAAGGATGGTCACCTTGAACCTATAGTTTGGAAAGCAAAGGATGCCAACTGACTTCCAAGTACTTGGCATCCCTATCTCCTTCACCGCTTTGTTAGGACGTCCTTGGCTCCATAAAGTTAATGGAGTGTCTTCCACCCTTCATCAGTGCATGAAATATGTGCAAGGGGGTAACCTAACGGCATTTATGGGGACAATGTTACTATGGAAGGAACCACACCAACGGGATTCCTGTGCTGGAAATTAAGCATGAGGATAACAGTATGATTCTAACCGGCTTCACAGGAATACCCTCCGAGACCCACATTTGTTGTGTGGATCTCACACTCACCAAGGATAAAATTCCCCCCGTAATGAGGATGATGCGTCTAATGCACTACCTCCCAGGACTTGGCCTTGGAAAGAAGCTCCAAGGGACTCACAAAATTATCGAGATCAAGGAGCAAAAGACATTCTGTGGTTTGGGGTATAAGCCAACTCCCGAAGACCTCAGAATGGATAAGGAAAATGCCTAAAGGAAGAGCCAAGCCCGAGCTCAAGGAGTCTCTTACAATACTCCCAACTTTCGCCCATATACCTTTGATATGAGCCGCTACTTTGTGAAAGGAGGAATCCAAGCTGAAGCCCCAATGAAGAGGGAACTGATGGTAACCAACTGGGACAAGCTCCAAGAGGACCTTGTAAGATTCCGAGGGATGACCGCCAACCCCGTTAAAAGGGCATTCCTAGACACGCCCACAATGCCCGGTCCTACCGAAACCACGATAACACATGAGTACTTTTTCAAAGGGGTACCTGAGATGGTGAAGCAATTTGAGGATTGGTCTATGGAAGGAAACGATAAGGAAGGAAAGCCCGTCTAGGGTTGGAATGGTAAGAATGAGTTTGGAGAATGGGCTCCCAAGAAAACCGGAGAGGAAGTCATGGGCGACGAGTGGAATAGAGTGGTAATGCAAGGGTTATTTGGGGAAGAATTGGTTGTGCCAGATCTGATCGATTTAGGGAAAGAAATGGTTACTGTAATAGAGGATGGATTCCCTGAGGTCATCGATCCCCGCACCTTGGTTGAGCAAAGTGGTATGCCTCTGAAGAATTGGGCGACTTTCTCCGGACCTGTGGCCAGCAAGGAAGAAATGATCGCAGAACTTGGATTGATTCCCCGCCCTCTAGAGTCATTTGTCGTAGGGTCTAGTGTAACCGAGTCCCCTCAGTCTCTTGTCTTTGAGTTTGAGTCTGTTTCCTCTAAGGGCCTCACGCCCGAGGATTATGATCTAGCCAACATTGTATTCCCCTTTGCATTGAATGAAATGATGGACCTTTCTGAGTATCCCCTCATTGCCATTTTATTAGATGATAAATTAACTATTAATCTGAAAACGGTTAATGATGAATTACCTAATAATGCAGACTCACTAAACGAACACTACATTAAAGAACTCTTAAAACAGGTTATTGACCGAGAGGAAAACCGTGCCCAAGCTGCCGAAGAGGTTTTGTCCAAGGTGAATTTGGGGACTGCGGATGAACCAAAGGAGACACAGATTGGTAGCTACTTCAAAGGAACCGAAATGGAAGGATTGGTTAAGCTGCTCAAAGATTGTGTGGATGTTTTTGCTTGGTCTTACAAGGACATGCCAGGGTTAGACGCCTCAATTATGGAGCACAAAATCCCCGTGGATCCCGAAGTGAAACCGGTTAAGAAAAAGCTTCGACGAATCAAACCGGAATGGTCTCTACAAGTCAAAGAAGAGATTGAGAAACTACTCTGGGTCAGATTCATAAGGGTGATAGAGTATCCCTCGTGGCTTTCCAACATAGTGATAGTGACAAAGGCCAATGGAAAGGTCCGGTGTTGTGTTGACTTCAGGGACCTCAACAAAGTAAGCCCCAAGGATGATTTCCCTCTCCCGAACATCGACATGCTCGTAGACATGACCTCTAGTTTTGAGGTCAAGTCTTTCGTAGAAGGTTTCACCGTGTACAATCAGATCAAAATGGCCGAGGAGGACCAAGAAAAGACCGCCTTCACTACCCCATGGGGAACCTTCTGCTATACCATAATGCCTTTTGGACTAAGGAACGCTGGGGCTACTTACCAAAGGGTCGTGACCGCACTCTTCCATGACATGATCCACAAGGAAATAGAGGTGTATGTAGATGACATGATCATCCATTCTAAAGGAAACGATGGGCAGCACCTAATCGACTTGAGGAAGTTCTTTGATAGGTTGAGAAAGCACTCCATGAGGCTCAACCCGACTAAGTGCACTTTTGGGGTTTCCCGTGGCAATGTTTTGGGGTACATGGTCACCGAACGTGGCATTAAGATCGATCCTCAAAAGGTAAAGGCGATTGTGGAAATGAGACCACCCCACACCCAAACAGAGGTGAAAGCCTTCATGGGACAATTGCAGTACATTAGCCGTTTCATAAACCAACTCACACCCACATGTGAGCCCATCTTCAAACTACTGAGAAAGAATGAGGAGGTCGAGTGGAACGAGGAATGTCAAAGGGCCTTCGAAAAAATCAAGGCATACCTTACTCATCCTCTGGTTCTTTGTCCTCCTCACAAAGAAAAACCACTCCTGCTCTATTTGACAGTGATAGATGCCTCGGTGGGAGCAATGTTGGCCCAAGATAAAAGAGATTCGAAAGTAGAAAGCGCCATCTACTTTGTGAGCCGAAAACTGCAAGGGAGTGAACTTAACTACTCCGCCATTGAAAAGACGTGTGCTGGACTGGTATGGGTAGTGAGGAAATTGAAGCACTACATGCATTCCCACTCGATACAGCTCATCTTCAAAATAGATCCCATCAAATGTTTGTTAGAAAAGCCTTCTCTCTCCATGAGACTCGCTAAATGGTCTTTCTTATTAGCAGAATATGATGTCAGTCATGTGACGCGAAAAGCAGTCAAAGGGAGAGTTATGGCGGAACACTTGGCAGATTTCCCTAGCAATGAAGAAAAGGAGATTGACCCCCAATTCCCGGACGAAGGGATGTTTTCTCTTGAGGGCGAAAAAAAATGGCAACTGTTCTTTGATGGCGCTGCGAACAAGAGGGGAAATGGCATTGGAATACTCTTAGTGGATCCGAAGGACGAGCACACCCCTATTGCCATTAAATTAAACTTTAAGGTGACCATTAATACCGCCGAATATGATGCATGCACAGCCGTCTTAGAGGCCGCCCTTGAAAGGAATGTGAAAGAATTGGAGGTCTACGGGGATTCAGCCTTGATCATCAACCAAGTGTCTAACAAATGGAAGACGTTGGACCCGGGGCTGCAAAAATACCATGCCCACATGGAGGAACTCATGGCCCAATTCAAAGAGGTCAGCTTTCATTACCTACCGAGGGATCGGAATCACTTCGCGGATGCTTTGGCTACCTTGGCTTCTTTAGTGGAAATCCCCAAGGGAAAATCAATAAAACCCTTCAGAGTGGGTAGAAAAGAAAATCCGCCCTACTGTTGTGAAATCGAAGGAGCCCCGGAGAAAGTAGAGGAGCCATGGTACAACCAAATTTACCAATTTCTCAAAGGAGGAGAAGTTTCCTTCACAAATGAGAAAGGAGAATACAAAGATGGGATTAAAGCCAAAGGTGTGGCAGCCCTTAAGCGGTTGGCATCTCACTACGTTATCTTGGGAGACATCTTGTACAAGAAACGCCATCCAAGCCTTCTCCTAAGGTGCATAAGTGCAAAGGAAGCACAGGAACTCATGAAAGAGGTCCATGGTGGAGTGTGTGGCCCCCACATGAATGCTCGGGCCCTAATGCAAGTCATCTTATGAATGGGGTATTTTTGGATCTCGATGGAGACCGACTGCATATAATTCGTGAAGAAGTGTGATAAGTGCCAACGGTTCTCCAACCTTAACCACCTGCCGCCTCATCATTTGTACTGCATGATAACCCCATGGCCTTTCTCAACTTAGGGCATTAACATCATTGGAAAGATTTACCCACCCAGGAGCAATGGTCATGAATTCGTCTTGGTAGCCGTGGACTATTTCACGAAATGGGTCGAAGCCAAATCATACAAAGTCTTGACCTCAAATAAGGTAGCAGAATATATGAAAGAAAACATCATGTGCCGTTACGGAGTCCCGAATGAGGTCATCCTTATAATGGCTCGCACTTCGAGGGCGAATGTGATTGATTGTTAGAAAAGTTTCGAGTCACACGTCACAAGTCTCCCCTTATAGGCCTCAAACCAATGGCGCGGTGGAAGCTGCTAACAAAATACTTGAAAGGATCATCAAGAAAATGGCAACACGGGGTAGGGATTGCCCCGAGAAGCTACATCTAGTGTTATGGGGCTACCGGAATTCAGTCAGGACCACCACCGGAGAAACTCCTTTTGCTCTGACCTACGGGATGGAGGCCATGTTTCCGACAGAACTGGAGGTCCCATCTCTAAGGGTTTTACTGGAAAATCAAATTCATGAGGTAGATTGGCTCCGAAGCCAGCACAATGAATTGGCCTTGCTAGATGAACGCCGTTTGAAAGCCATGGAACACATCCGTGCCTACCAAGGGAGAATGGTACGAGGTTTTGACAAGAAAGTTAAGCCCCGACAAATTCGGGTCGGTGACCTAGTTCTCAAGGAAAAACCCCCGGGAAGGTCTAATCCCGATGGAAAATGGGAACCCGTATGGATCGGTCCTTTTGTGGTGCAAGAGGTTTTCTCAGGAGGAGCAATGAGACTCGCAGATTTGGACGGCAACCCCTTCATGCACCCGGTCAATGGTGACAAGCTCCGTCGATACTTTGTTTAAAAAAAATGAGTGCTAAAGAAATATACCCACCTAGATTGAAAACCCGTTTGGGCAGTCTAGGGAAAAACAGGGTCGCACCATGAGTCATGAAAAATGAACTACGATGATCTGAGACCCTTAGTCCTATTTATAAAAGGGGAACGTAGGCAGCTGATCATCGGTCCGATCTCAAAAATAAATAAAATTCAAATTTGGTTCTTAAAGGAAACTTCATGATAAGTAACCACTGTCACCACGGTTAAAACACTTCTTTGATGAGTTCAAGAATGGTCTACTCTCGACTCAATGACATGCTAAAAATATAAATTAAACACTTAACCAAACTAATGTGTCTGCAATGGCAATGGGTGGATACTTAGACAGTAGGAATCATCATTACTCCTCATCTCTCCGCTCCTTCTTTTGGCTCCTCCGAGTTTTCTTCTTCTTCACATCAAAAATCTCGATCTCTTTTCTTCCGAGCTCGGTTGCCCTCCCGATCTCCCCAACCAGTCTTGTTTCCTTCAAAGCCATGTCAACTGCCGCCTTAGCCCGGAGATCCTCCCTCCGTGCCTTGAGTTTAGGTACCACAACCATCCTCCTTTCAGCCAGGATTTGATAGTCTTCAACGACATCCCCAGTTCGGTTGTGGCCGCTCGCCACAGTCTCGACCTCCCTCAAAACCCTACTAACATCACAATCACCGCCAAGAATGGCCTCACGCCTTTCCTCTATGAGCCTCTGAGTCTGCCCCATGGTCTGTTCATACCAATCTAAGTAAACTGTCATCAAAACCGTGCTAGCCACACCCCTGAGAAGTACCTGAGCCGGAAAGAGGGAACACGCCCACGACTGGGTAAAGAATAAGATGGTGGAAGGATCCCACATAGATAGTGACGGAGGTCTCAAATGCTCCAGATTGACACCCGACCACTCCACAAAGGAGTTTGCAACAATCCAAACTGCCTGCGAACCAACGAAGGGGTGTAGAAGGATGATCCCAAGAGTCCCGGCACCTGAACAATAGGAGAATTATCCTGATACTCCCTCACGGAGCCAATACGCCAGTGTGGGACCCACCAACGAATCTGTGAAGTCTGGAGACGAACCATGTGCGCCTCTCAATCACCCTGGGTAAAATAAAAAAGAATGCTTCTCAAAGAGTAGGACCACGGTTTGTGGGAAAGAGGAGCCTCGGGCACGGCCATCAACCTCTCCCTTAACCATATGGTGAGAAGAGCGGGGCTACCACCGCGCATGAAACCATCACCTAAGGCCAAACGGTCCATACCATAAAGGGTTTCACCTAAGATCAAAGGGACAATGTCTTTTCCCATGAGGCATTCCTCAAGAATACTCAACAGAACCCTGTGACAAGTGCCTTTAGAACTAACCATGTAGAAAAAGGCAAGGATACACAACCCAAAGGCGTTCCAAGAAAACTCATCGGTCCGATCCATGAACCTCTCAGGAAGGTTCGAGATGTCAATAAAAGTATGATTAAGGACCATGCATTGGGCTTCTTCTAAAAGAATAGACCAACCTTTCAACACACATCGTGTCATCAATCGAAGGGAGAGCAATGACTTCCGTGTCCACGCCCCCCACCAGAGCCTTGAAATCCTCGTAAGTCGGAGTGATTTCGTTGAAAGAAAAGAAATACACATGTCTTCTGATATCCCAGAAAGATGTAGCGGCCCTCAAAAGCTCAAATCCGGGATAAATTCCTTGAGAGACCAAAGGGATCTAAGCCCAAACTTGGCTTGAAAAATATCCTTGTTCTCCCTCATATGATGCCTCATCCAAAGCCTAAGATTGCCTTCAAAGCATTCTTGATCAATCTAAGACAATTTTGGTGGTTTCTCCATGAGGAAAGACTCCATGGAAAGAAAAACCTCGAAAGACGAAGGAAATGAATTGCTTCTGGACATCAGGCTAAGGCACTTAAGGAGATGACCAGACCCAGAATAAAATTCGATGCAAAAAAGGCGCCCACATCCTTAGCCGTACGGCTACTTTGGCCCTGACAGAATTGATGATTTCTTGTTGGTAGATTGGCTTTATGACCCCCTCATTCAAAGCCCCATCCCAACCATATCATAAATACCCCAGATATTTTCCCTCCTTTGGCTCATGCAAACATGATTCTTGGCTTAGAAAATAATTAGGTTCCCTTGTAAGAATATACGGTAGTCCATGACGTAAGCCCAGTAAAATTTGTGAGGATTATCTCTCGACAGTCTTTGACGTAAGCCCAGTAAAATTTGTGAAAGTTGCTTGGTGTGAGAATACACTTAAGACCGGTGAGAAAATCACATCTCCCGGTATTAGTACCCAACCTGAAAATGAGTTATTAGGCATTCTAGAACTCACAGGGACCTCCCAGGTATTTACGAGCTGCGCATGACTTATCCAGGATTTCCCAAAAAGCCCAGATAAGAAGATATCAACGACTGATCGGATGAGGGATCGAAGATAGGCTTATCTGATCATCCTCCAGAGTCCAGATAGACACACCTCGAAATTTGTGCCAATCCATTGGACTGGCTGGGGAGGCCACTCCTCTCGGGTCAAGTTTTCTTATAAATAGCTGACCTCATTTCATTATTTCGACAGAATTCTCTCCCCCGAGTTCTACAAGCCAAACTGACGGCAGAACTCTCTCTTCAAGCCTTTCTAGCAATCCCGAAGGTCCGGTGAATCCGCTCTAGAGATTCGACTTCGTTCTTGTCAAGATTGGTGAGAATTTGTCATGTTTTGTTAGTTTAGATCTGATTTATGCTAGTTTCATCATGTTTATTCATCAATATTCATATGATTCATAACGTGTTCATCATGTTCTTGCTAGAATTCATAATATGCTCTATAACTAGCGTAGCGATCTTCATGTTTATGTGTTCATTCATACATGTTCATGATGTTCTTATTATTATGCTAGATCTATGGCTTATCCTATGCATAACATGTTAGATCTAATGTTTTAATCCCTGTTTATATTGTATAGCCAATGATGATCTCCAAGATCTAGGAACTACTTCTAAACCCTAAACTTTAGGTAAATATTCCCATGATCAATAACTCTCCAAGGATAAATATGAGGACTACACATGATCTTATCAATGGTATAATCATTATTCTAGGATGTGATCATCTCACATGATTCTTTCTCCTCCCCTTCATTATGCATGATCCCGCTTCTTTCTCTCTATTCCGATTATGTGCGAACTACGCTGACCTGAGCTTCTCATCACGAGAGGAACGTAGGAAATCTTCGGATCCAGTCTCAATCACTAACACACTACTAACACATTCATCATGATAGAAAGTCCGATCTATCGGGCGATAGGAGTGATAACGTAATATTCTTCTCTTGTCGTAACTTAACCCCCGAACCCTCTTTGTTAGCTTTTTCTCAATGTTTTAACTCAATAAAAACAACGTGGCGACTCTTAATAAGTTAAATGCCAACTTGAATATCCTAATCCAATAGATAAAGATAAATAAAGATAAATAAAATAAAGACTTCCCGTGCGTCACCCGCATTCGTCGGAAAGGGGTATTCACAGTGGCAACTCTACTGGGGACTAGCTTTTAACATCTTCAAACATAGAGGGTCAAACTTTCGTCAATATCATGACTGTACTTACCTGTTTCTTTTCCCCTTGTACTTTATCTCTTGTACATATTTGCTGCCCTTGTACTTTAGTTCGTTAATATCTTAATTGTTCCCTATTGTACCCCTTCTAACTGTTTTGCATTGCATATATGTAAATACAAAAAAATCTCTGTTTTCTCCCTAAAAAATAACTAGTTCTTGTCCGCACACTACCACTAGGTCCGTGTCACACTGCACACCCTACTGGATACTCCGCTGAGTGCACATATTTTGGTGATCCTGTCGCCTCTATCTTCGTGGCACCCGGGCTATCTAACTTACTATTTTCACTTGTGAAGCAGTCGAGGTTAATCTCTTGTTCATTTCAAAACCAGGCACTCACAGAGTCTAGACACTCCAAAGTTGACCGGTTGGTTTGACTAGCTTTTCTTTATAGACAATTAACGTTTCGTTCATGCCATCATCCGTTAAGTCTTTAATGAGTCGAGATCCTTCAAGAAAAAAAAAGCACAAAAAAAATGAAATTCCCTACAAGGGTGTGCATATAGTAAGCCGAGTGATACTTTGTACAAGGATCTCAACTCGTTAAAAACTTAACGGAAGTAACATAAACGTTACGTTAAATGCCTTTAAACAAGGGTTAGTCGCTAGGATCCGTTAGGTCGGTGGAAGTTACTTGCCTTATAGGACCCTCGCCCAAATTGTCTGTTTGGGATGTGTAATACAGGTGAAAAACGAGGGGTTTATAGACGTAGTGATGACCTCCACTGATCCAGGTTTTGTAGATTGTAACCCAAAAAATGGTATCCCTTCCAACCATTAGGACTAATAATACATTGTTTTTGTAAATAACAAAATACATTGCATGAGCCTTGTCCCCTCCTAAACCTCTTGCCCGTTACCTCTACAGAGAAGCAAGTTTGGGTCCGTTCCGGTGGTCGTCTCCAACGGTCAAGCCTTCCGCAAGCTCAATCTTCAGTCTCTACATCAGCGATGACTCCATCATCAGAACCTACTACTCCTAGTATCTCTACTCCGCCGGTCTCTGCTGCCTCTGACAATCCAGACATCGCCGCCAGCTTCAAACCCTCGGACATTCCACCACCTTTACATTCTTTCTTCACCAACCTCATGCTAAAGGTCTCAAAGCTCGAGGACCGAATCAAGTCTTTATAAAGGGTCAACCAAGAACTCAAGGATCATCTTCACACTGAAATGAAGAAGAAAGGTGTAGCAACTAGTTTCCATAATGGGGAGGCTATTCTTATCGAAGACAAGACAGTGCCTATGGCCTACCCTGCCAATGATGATGCTATTCCTCTCAAGGTGCCCAATTACCAAAGGGTTCCTCCTCCTGATTTCAGTACTAAAGCAACCTCCAGCAAGGGTCCATATGAGCAGTCACCAGAATTGATGGGTAGTTACTTGTCCTCTACTAAGTTGCCACCGCCTTCACCACCGTTGCGCGTCGGTGCCGCCTTGCCTACAATATCCACAGCTCCTCTCGCTACTCAAGCCTATGGTAGCACAGATTTCTCCAATCACCCTCTAGTGGTGGCCATGCAAGAACAGATTTGCAAGATATCCGACACGGTCTCCAAGCAATCCGCTCCGATAGTCAAAACTATTGACCCAAGTAATGTGGGTGCTCTACCCAGAGACTTCAAAATGCCAAAGGTCTCTACATTTCATGGTATTACTTGTCCCAAGACTCATCTCGACAGTTATGTGCTAGCCATGAGAGCTCGTGATCATACTAACGAGCAAATGGCCCGAGTATTCCACACCACCTTGGACGGAATTGTCCTCCGTTGGCTCTTAAGTTTGGATCCCTACGAACAGGAGACATGGGAACAAATCACCGCTACTTTCTGCAAGAAGTATCAGTCAAACCTAGATTGCCACGTCAACCGTACTGATTTAGAGAAC
Organism: Campanula takesimana; assembly: GCA_026119855.1. NCBI lineage: Eukaryota > Viridiplantae > Streptophyta > Magnoliopsida > Asterales > Campanulaceae > Campanula > Campanula takesimana. The sequence continues at coordinate 127,851 of JAOWBW010000409.1, read as the reverse complement.
ACAATGCAAAGGCCCAGCGAGCCTATCTACGACTTTTACAAGAGGTGGAACCACAAGTTAGCAGAAGTTCAATACCCTCCTAAGGGAAAGGAACAAAAGCAAATCTTCTTCAAATGCTTGTTGCCCAAGCTTAGGGTTGCTATTGGTAATGGTTACTTCCCCGATCTGCGGGAAATGGTCGATGCTGGAGTCAGACACGAAGCCGGCATTACTGGTGTTGTTAAAGAAACTGCCAAAACGGGAACTCTTCCTTCCGCTACAAAGCTCCGACAAGTACCGCTCCCAAATCCAAAGAAATCGCCGGACAAGTGAGTATGGTCCAAGACAACTTCGCCTTTGATGTTCAAGCAATGACAAATAGTTTTCCTCGGAAAGAAGATAATTTCGACGACTTCGGCATGCCTACTAGTAAAGTCTTTGAAGTATTACTAAAGAAGGGCTTGATCAAGCCACTTGAGAATTATGAACCATTGATTAAAAGGGTTAACCTTGATGCAAAGATGTTCTGCAAGTACCATCACTACATCGGCCATAATACCGATGATTGCATACTACTCAAGCGAGCCATACAAAAGCTCATAGCCGATGGAAAGATTGAAAAGCCCAAAGGTCCGAACACCATAGCAAACCCGCTCCCTAACAATGGTAGCGTGAACATAGTCTAAGTCATTAGAGGTAACATCAGCATTCTAGAAATGGTGGACGCCTTTGCCGAACTGGGGTTAGACATGAATGCTCTATTCAGAGGACTAGTCAAGATTGGGTTGATAACTCCCGCGGAGCACGGATTCAAATGGCCCAAGCATGGTTGTGACATGTCCAAATTTTGCTACAACCATAGAGTGTCCGGACACACCAACAACGAGTGCTTTACCATCAACCAAATCGTGCAGAAACTCATCAAGGATAATGTCATCGCCGACCCAAGGAAGATCATCGCCATGGATGTCAATATGGTAGAAATTGACCAAATCACCATGCTCGAACTCGAGGACTGTATCGATCAATTGAAAATCTCAATGAAAAAGTTTCTCCACGACCTTGTGAACAAGGGGCTCCTCAGACAACTCAAGGGTTACTCCACGCACATAGGGAGCAATGTATGGAAATACTGTCACTACCATCAAGCTACTGGGCATAGAACAAGAGAGTGCTTCGCCCTAAAAAAGGATATCTTGAAGCTCATCCATGACGGCTCACTCGAAGATCCTAAACTTTCCTTAGACAAAAATAGTATAGCAACAAACATCGGTGATCTAGCCAAACTTATTGTGGTAGACTCCGAGTTTTATAGTGATGATGAGATAGATTTTACTTCAAAATTTGTTAATGTTAGTCATTCTTGTTGTTATATTTTGTCATTAGATGAATTGTCTCTAGAAGCTTCTCTCCTAGGAGATTGTGACTCATGTCCACCCGAATCTCCACTCAAATCTCCACCATTGTCTATAGCCGAAATCTTCGCAGAATCCGCAAAAATGCCACGGTCTCCATATGATGTGCGAGCGGAAATCAATCTACTCATAAGGTCCGGACAGATGTATCAGTCATACCCCAAGGGTACAAAGAAGGTCTTCAATAAATAGTCAGAGATATCAGATCTTGAGAAAGAGGATCCCATTCTCACGCAGCTTAAACAAACCCAAGCACACATCTCTCTGTGGTCCCTACTCACCTCATCTCTAGCTCACCGGCAAATGCTAGAAAAAAACTTAGCCGCCACTATGGTCCCATCAGACACAACTCCCGAGAATGTCACACAAATGATCGGCAATATTCACTTCAGGAATATCATCACCTTCTCAGAGCTCGATGAACCTCCATTTGGTATTGATCATAATGAACCACTGCACATTACAGTCGAAATCAGCGGGAAGAAAATCTCTCGAGCTTTTGTGGACAACGGATCCGCCATCAATGTACTAGCGTCTCGAATGATGGACGTAGTGGGTATAGACACGACTACTCTGAGACCTTCCAAGCAAACAATCAAGGCTTACAACTCCACATGCAGATCAGTATTGGGGATTGTCACTCTGCCCATTACCGTGGGAACACAAACTCTGTCTACGGATTTCCAAGTGATTGACATACCGTCATTTTTCACCATCTTACTTGGGCGCCCTTGGCTCCACAAGGCCAATGCTATTCCATCCTCCTTACATCAATGTGTCAAATTCTAATCGGGGAATGAGGTGATAGTTATCTACAGCGACTTAGTAACAGCACAAGGCACCGACACGAAAGGGGTACCTGTATTATAGATTCAGCATGAGGAGGACCACCGACTCTTCAATGGTTCGAAATAGTAGCACAAGCCCAGTTATGTGACAAAGACCTCACCAGAAGCTCCGACAAAGTACAACCTGTCTACAAGATACTTCGAAACATGGGCTTCATACCGGGGCTGGGGCTAAGTAAGCGCTTACAAGGTCCCACACACTTAACTGAAGAAGTAGATCATAAAGGCCTGTTCGGGATAGGATACATGCTTACTCCCACTAACAAAGCAGAGCAGAAACAGATTGAGGTACTCAAGAAGAAGCAACTCCCTTATAAGAAGTCTGATATGAAACCTTACCACCTTTCTCTCAACAGTTACTATGTGAAAGAAGGTGAAGAATATTCTAACTTCAAGTTCGCAGAGCCATGGTTTGACCACAACGGAAAGTTGCAAAAGGGTTTTGAAATCTTCAGAGATGTCGAGTTTGACCGGGCCAATCTAGAGCTAAGGTACATGGAACCTCGAAAGACTACAGGCAGAATTACCACCATTCAGAATGAGTAGTGCATCAAAGTGAACAAAGACCTGACTTACGATACCGAATTCGTATCACTCGACGAACCTTTAGTAGGTGAAGCCAAAGAAACAGAGTCATGGGATGGCCAACATTTGTTCCAACACTTGAACCTAGAAGATGACATTGTAGCTGTTATTGAATACGGACCTGTGACTACTACTATCGAGAATCTGGGGCTGACCAGCTCATCCCCCAAAGAGTCAATTCCCCCTAGGTCAGCTAGGTCTCATTTCCTCACTTATTAGTTCGTGTTTCTGTCTAAGTCTAATGACCTGAAGTCAAAAGACTACGATGTAATCGTAAACACTATCTTTCCTCGTGCATTAATTGATAATCTCGACCTTTCCGAGTATCCCGCCATAGCCGCTCTTATAAATGATAAATTAACTAATCAACCTAATGATATACCAATAGTTAATAACGATTCATTAAAAAGAGGCAGACACAAGCGAACTTAATAACAATATATCAGAGAAATCTCAGAGCAGGTTATGAATCAAAGGGAAAGCCGAGCCCAAGCTGTCGATGAGGTGTTAACATGTGTGAATCTGGGAAGACAAGACAAGTCGAAGTGGACTCAGATTGGAAGCTTCTTTCATGACAAAGAATGAGAAGCGCTGATCAAACTGCTCAGAGAATATGAAGACATCTTCGCATGGTACTGTGACGATACGCCAAGATAGAGAATGGGAACAAATGACAACACCAGACATTGGGTCAGTAAAGCAAGCGATACTGTCAGTCAAGCCAGAATGGTCCCCTAGCATGGTGAGAGAAATAGAAAAACTGCTACAAAGAGACTTCATCAAGTTCACATACTGGCCAAGGTGGTTACTCGACACCATCTCCGCAAAGAAGTAAAAAAAGAAGGTGAAAGTTCACATAGACATCATGGGTCTCAATGAATTGAGTCCCAGACGTCAGTTCCCACCGTTTGACATAGAATCACTGCTAGAAGCCACCGAAGGCAGAGAAGTTCGATCATTCCTCGAAAGTTTCCCCAGTAAAAATCGGATACCCGCCGCAGTACAGACAAACGAGAAATTACTCTTTCACACTCCATGGGGTACCTATTGTCACGCTAACAGATTCCTAGAATTGAAAGGCATTGGTATCTCTTACCACGTGCCAAGAGGATCGCCAACAGATACAGACGTCTATATAGATGACCTAGTGTTACACTCCAAAAGACCCTACGGCCGTCACATCGAAGATCTGCGTAAATTCTTCAACATTCTGAGAAGTCAGAGAATGCTCCTCGATCTGTCAGAATGCAAATTTTGGTACTACTCAGACAAAAGCCCTAGGCTACAGGTTGGGACAGAGGTTCGAAGCCGATCCCGAGAAGATCATAGAATTAATCACGATGTCACCCCCTCACCAAGAAAATCAAAGAACCAAGTTCATAGGTATTTTGTACTACATCAGTCACCTCACCACAGCGGGAGACCCGCTCCTCAAAGAATTACAGAATTGCTCAGAAGAAGTTTGGAATCAGAAGTGTAAGTTGGCTCTAACTCATCTAATGGGCCACTTAGCGAGTACACCGACTTTACGACCACCACATGGGAAATCCATGTCACATAATGGATCCCCCATCAGTTTCCGACATTGCACAAGCTCGGATCTACCTTTGGGCCTCATATTCAAAGCCCTAGAGAAAATTGGTAAACTACAAGAACCAAGCTCTGCTACAATGTCGCGAACCAGCGAGCCAAGCAGAAGGTGCTCATATCACCAGAATGAAGGACATGACACCGATGATTGCCAGGAATTAAAAGAAGAGGTTTGACTACTCATCGTGACGGGTCGCTTAGTCAAGTAGAATAAAGATTGGGTATATATGGACGACAATGGCCTCCTCCCAGTCAAAATTTACAGGCTCCGTCGCTACTACAACTAACCACAGCGATCAGTCCCCACAAATAGTACTCTTCATCAGAGGTACTCTCCACCAGCAGAGCTCTCCATCAACGGTCTTCTACAACGGCCGCCCCTTTTGTAAAAAAATATAAAAAATATTATTCTCTCTACTTTCCCCTCTTCTGTCTTCCCTTTCTACAATCAGAAATGAACTACGGTGACCTGAGCCCCTTAGCCCTACTTGTAAAAGGGGAACATAGGCAGCCTTCAATGGTGCGGTCTCAAAAATAAATAAAATTCTCGAATCTGGTTTGAGCAAAATGTCAATAAAGCAAACAATCCGTTTATTACTAAAGAAAAATATCTATTTCCACAAGTCACTACACGTTAACATTTATTTGATGAGTCTAAGATCGAAAGAACATGCAACTAAATAACCTGCTTTGAAATTTAAATAAACTAAAACAAACTAAAATCTAAACTATGTGTCTGCAGCGACTATGGTTGGATACCCGGAGTCAATCCTCCTCCTCCTCTTCCTCTTCCTTCTTCAGCTTCTTGTCTCTTCGTCTGCGTCTAGCCCGTCTAGTAGGATCCTCAAATAAAGCATTCTTAAGCTGAGTCACCCCACTTGGGCCTTCTCTCTCTCTTTTCCTTTCCGTAGGTGCTAGCTGAGCCATCTCGGTCTCCAACTCCCGTTGTACACTCTCGTCCTCCCTCAAGCGTCTGCTCGAGACATAAGGGACCACCACCCTATGTCTTAATCTTCTCAGAGTCCGTCCCATATTTCCCAGAGTTGTTTGGTACCAGTCCAAGTATTCTCGAGACAGAAGTATGTCACATGGTCGCTGTATACAGAGCGTGCTGGGCATGAGATCATAAGACCAACATCGCTCCAAGAGCACTGCAACCGCGTTATTCATGGGGAGTATTGGGTCAGTAACCTTGCTACTAGTCTCATCCCATAAGGACGGTATAATCTGAGGCATCCCGTACTGACGGCACACCCGCACTGCATAATAGTAAGTGGTTTCATCAAAGGCAGGGACCCGAATCATGCAAAGACTGCTTTGAACCCACCGTGCTCTGATAATCTCCCAATGAGGCACCATCCACTTGGATCTGAGTGGTACTCATCTGTGCCATATATGTCACCCATGCAGACTGAACCATCCGTAGAAAAGGCGGTCTTACTCGCCTACTCTGACAAACCCAAGGTGATACTGGTCCAACAGGTTCCTCCAAGACTCGAAGTCTCTCCTGCAGCCACAAGGTTAACAGTCTGGTACTTCCTCTGGTCATCTTCCTAGCCCCCAAGGACAACTATCCAATGCCATGCAAGGTCTCCCCGAGTAAGCAAGGGACAAATGCTGCGGTCGGCCCGAGCTTGGTCCACCATGTCAAGACAACCCATGGTAGCTACTCCTACGAAAGGTAGAAACAATACCGAGGCAAACAGACAAAGTGCCAAACAGTCCAGAGTCGTGTCAGATTCCACCGTGCTATTAATAAACCTGATGGGAAGCTCACAGAGATTAACACAACCATCCAACAGCAAGCCCCTAGCTTTTTCGATAGAAACCCTCAGCAGTTGGGAAATCCGAGTTTCTGAAGGCACTTGAGGCTGCGGCATGGCTACCCTATCAGTCACTATCGCACCACAAAGAGCTAAAAAATCTTCATATGTTGGCGTGATATCATTATAAGAAAAGTTGAAGACATGATTCTCGTTGTCCCAGAATCTAGCAGCAGCACGAATCAGATGCTCGTCAGACTTAACCCTATACAAGGACCAAAGGCACTTAATTCCAAATCTCTTACCAAATCTTGCACGGGTTGCCCTCAAAAGCTTCCGAACCCAGGTCTTCAATCCCTTGATGAAGTAGTTTTGTCGCTCCTCAGAAATCCTAGGGTGTCTATCCATCAGAAAGGCTTGGAAGGATCAAAATCTGGAGCAAAAGAGAAGAAAACTGCAATCTGCCTCGTCTGTTTACGCAGACTGTTATTATATTGAGTTGGGAGTTCAAGTCCTGATCATACAAGGAAAAATCTGACGAAAATTGTGTCAGATCAAGGACCAGCCGCGCGGCCAGTTCCCCCTGCAAAAATTGGCCAGGCGGCCACATCATCCGGTTCAGACAGATTGCCAGTCCGTCCCCGACAAACGCCAGAATGGACCCATTTCAGACATATTAAAGGTCCCAGATCATGAAAGAGGTCCAATAAAGAAGGCAGAATTACCCGGCAGGATGTATAATCCTTATTTTACCCCTAGGGGTCATGCATTATACTAAATGTAAAAAAACATGTAAATAAAATACTAATTAATTACATAGCAAAAGAGAATAAAATATTGTACATAAATATATGTCTGTTTCTCCTCTCCCCTCTCTAACAAGTGCAGGAAATTAAAGGACTACATCTAGTCCGAGTCGGACCCATCGACATCAACATCCTCTTCCTCATCATCACTCTCATCATCATCATCATCACGGCCCCGCGGCTGCACATATTGGGATCCACTAGCTTCGGAACCCCTACCTCGAGTAGATCTCCGACTGGCACGAGATGGACGAGCAGACTCCACGGGCGATCTCTCTCTCTCCGCTGCGGTAACACCACGTCCTCCTGACGACAAGTACAAGCAGCAGCCAAACTCCGGAATAGCCTCTCAAAGATATTGCCCTGACGGACAGAGCGGATATAAGCTTCCCGAGTCACTTGGGACAAATAAAGCGCAGTTCAGATACAAGTCTAAAGTGGGTGTGTGCGAAATAGAAATGAAAATGATATCATACCGTAGCTCCCATAGGAGGATGCTGGGCTCCAGTGACCTCGTCAGCCTCAGTCGGTGTCAGATCAAGATCCACCTCAATACCTCCCCGCCGCATCCGGATACTATCAGGGAAATGAGGCATATCCATACCATATCTGGCCCCTCTACTCGAGCTAGCCGGATAGGCACCCGCCTGCCTCCTTGCCAGAACCTGTGGGCTCACCAACACATGCTCAACGAACCACTCATAATCACCCCCACTCTGATACAAATGGGCTGGAGTCTTCACCTGGTAGTCACCACTCCTCCGCAACCTAGCCGGATACAACATGTTCCTCAGCAGCTCGAGCGGGGCCCATATCGCAGGATGTCTGTTATGTTGCCTGCAGACTCTCTCGCCAAAATACATGGCATCCCCAGTCAACCCCGTCAAGAAGCAGCGGGAAGCAGTGAACTCCTGGGCCTGACCGACCCCTGGCAGCACCTGATCCGATCAGGGAAAAAACTGAAAATCCTCATGCAACTGGCCACTTAGCCTCGCAGTAAAAATCCCCAGATCGGGAGTCTTCCTAGCACTGCGACCCTCCAACCGGTTGCTCTTCACCTAGAATCTCATAACGGGCACCTCCTTCACCCCCTGCACAGCAAAAGGAGCAATATGGAATAGCTCGTAGACCCACACCTGTGGAAAAGGCAGAATTTCAGTCTATACAGTTCTAAACAAAGGACAGACGCAGAATGAAAAAGATCGAGTCAGAGACATACCTCGAAGGCAAACTGAAAACAATCAAAAGACGAGGTACTAGACCTCGAGCAGACATCAAGGGCTCATACATCTCTGCCAGTCCGGCTCCGCCCCATGAGACCTGACTCGCCTGCTCCAGATCAGCCAGAGCACCCAACAAAGAGAACCGACAGAAGGTCCCTGCACTCAGGAACAGAGTCTGAGATAAGCTGTACCACAGAATGGCTCGCACCAGATAGTCAGCGTCACTAATACCCTCGACAAAATCGCCAATAGCCCCATCCACCAAGGTCCTCAGTCAACCTGCCTCAAAGTCGTTGCCCTTAACGCCTTTACCCAACAGCATCCCAATCAGCTCCACCTGACGGTGCGGGTCCGTAGCCAAGGACTCATCAAAAGGAAGCTCCACGTCCGTAAACATGAGCCCCATGATGGCAGCAAAATCGGTCGGAGTAACCGTCACCTCTCCCCAACTAAAATGGAACGTAGGGGTGGTGTCCTACCAATACTCCCTCATCGCTTCAACCAGACCCATCACCTTCTGGGTCCCCTCTACAGCTCGTACTGCATCAAAAAATGAACCGAAGCCCAAAGCCCGGATCCTCTCTTTCACCGTCCCAGCTGGCGGCAATCTCCCCCATATCTCGGCCACTGCCCTCGTGGACCCACGAGATTTCATCCTCTGCAGGTAAACACAGCAAAGGTATGTTACCCAACTAGCAATATAAATTATGTGCTATAATTTAAGGTGTACATACATACTTTATTTTGTCTACATGCGCATATATTTCCCATCCCCAAAAATAATCAACAATCTCAGAAAATTAAATAATCACGAACGATTAATTTAATTTAACACAGTCTTAAAATAGTACAACAAGTATGAAATAAAAGACATAAAAATACCCAAAAGAGATTATTACCTCCTTCGTCTCCATCAATCTCCCGCCGGACCAATGTTTGTCAGTACCCTCGTACAATTCAAAGTGTTGTCCCATGGTGAAATGCCATTCATCGGGACAGAAGTTGCGAGAAGCCATCCTCGCTCGAAGTTGATGTTGCCCCTCTTGTTGAGGCGGGTTCGCTCCCTCGCCCTGATTGAATTGAGGTCCCGCTCCTTCGCCTTGTTCAAACTGTTGTCCCGCACCCGCACCATACTCATACGGTTGATCCGCGCCAAAAAGATAGTTAAAATCCATCTCTATAACAACAAAATATCTCAAAAAAACCTCTCTTTTCCTCTCTTTCCCCGGCAAGAAGTAAAGAAAATGGAGAATGAAAGCAACAGCCGGCGGCTGTTTGTAGGGTCTGTCCAGCGAAGGGACTAGCCTCGCAGCCAGTCCTCCCGAGCGACGTGGCACGATCTCAGCCCTCCATCTCGCGTGCTCATCAGCGATCCTCGTCAACGCAAGTCAGCCAATCGAAGGGACTGGCCACGCAGCCAGTTATTCCCCCCAGCGCCAGATTTTGCAAATTAGCCCCTCGGCTTATTTTTAATCCAAAATTGGCCCCGTACCAAATTTAACCAAAATTTAACTAATTAAAGGTCCTAAACCCTAAAAATTATAAAAATCTTCAAAATTAATCTATAATTGAAGGTCCTAAACCCTAAAAATTATATATTAAAGGTCCTAAACCCTAAAAATTATAAAAATTCTTCAAAATCAATCTATAATTGAAGGTCCTAAACCCTAAAAATTATAAATTAAAGGTCCTAAATCCTAAAAATTACAAAAAAAAATCTTCAAAATTAATCTATAATTGAAGGTCCTAAACCCTAAAAATTATAAATTAAAGGTCCTAAACCCTAAAAATTACAAAAAAAATCTTCAAAATTAATCTATAATTGAAGGTCCTAAACCCTAAAAATTATAAATTAAAGGTCGTAAACCCTAAAAAGTATAAAAAATATTCAAAATTAATCTATAATTGAAGGTCCTAAACCCTAAAAATTATAAATTAAAGGTCCTAAACCCTAAAAATTATAAAAATCTTCAAAATTAATCTATAATTGAAGGTCCTAAACCCTAAAAATTATAAATTAAAGGTCGGAACCTCCGTAAGCCCTAATCTTCAAAATAAATTGATTACGTGCGCTCTATAGGAAGTTAGAATTCATCCCTATTTCTGTTCTAGATTCTTTAAACTTCTTGTCGCACCGTGCGTATGGCCTTCCCTCCTTTCCCCAGTAAGGTCCACACGACTTTATTGCTTCACGAATGCTTGATTATCCCCAGCGAAGGACAGCATCTCGTTTCTTTATTTCCCCACAGGTCTCGAACTACGACTGGATTGATTCCACTTGGATACGTAGGTAGCCCGACAAAGGTTCAGCCACTCGACCAACCTGGTCATATTCTTTCTCACTCCTCTCTCGATTTGGAACTCATGTTTCAGATCGGTTCCTTTTTTTTAATCGACGACCCTCCATTGCCTTGCAAGAAACGTCGCCGAGGGGCTACTGTTAGTACCCAACCTGAAAATGAGTTATTAGGCATTCTAGAACTCACAGGGACCTCCCAAGTATTTACGAGCTGCGCAGGACTTATCCAGGATTTCCCAAAAAGCCCAGATAAGAAGATATCAACGACTGATCGGATGAGGGATCGAAGATAGGATTATCTGATCATCCTCCAGAGTCTAGATAGATACACCTTGAAATTTGTGCCAATCCATTGGACCAGCCGGGCGGCCACTCCTCCCGGGTCAAGTTTTCTTATAAATAGTTGACCTCAGTTCATTATTTTGACACAATTCTCTCCCCCGAGTTATACAAGCCAAACTAATGGCATAACTCTCTCTTCAAGCCTTTCTAGCAATTCCGAAGGTCCGGCGAATCCGCGCTAGAGATTCGACTTCGTTCTTGTCAAGATTGGTGAGAATTTGTCATGTTTTCTTAGTTTAGATCTGATTTATGCTAGTTTCTTCATGTTTATTCATCAATATTCATATGATTCATAACGTGTTCTTCATGTTCTTGCTAGAATTCATAATATGCTCTATAACTAGGGTAGCGATCTTCATGTTTATGTGTTCATTCATACATGTTCATGATGTTCTTATTATTATGCTAGATCTACGGCTTATCCTATGCATAACATGTTAGATCTAATGTTTTAATCACTGTTTATATTGTATAGCCAATGATGATCTCCAAGATCTAGGAACTACTTCTAAACCCTAAACTTTAGGTAAATATTCCCATGATCAATAACTCTCCAAGGATGAATATGAGGACTACATATTGATCTTATCAATGGTATAATCATTATTCTAGGATGTGATCATCTCACATGATTCTTTCTCCTCCCCCTTCATTATGCATGATCCCGCTTCTTTCTCTCTATTCCGATTATGTGCGAACTACGCTGACCTGAGCTTCTCATCACGAGAGGAACGTAGGCAATCTTTGGATCCAGTCTCAATCACTAACATACTACTAACACATTCATCATGATATAAAGTCCGATCTATCGGGCGATAGGAGTGATAACGTAATATTCTTCTCTTGTCGTAACTTGACCCCCGAACCCTCTTTGTTAGCTTTTTCTCAATGTTTTAGCTCAATAAAAACAACGTGGCGACTCTTAATAAGTTAAATGCCAACTTGAATATCCTAATCCCATAGATAAAGATAAATAAAAGAAAGACTTCCCGTGCGTCGCTCGCATTCGTCGGAAAGGGGTATTCACACCCGACAGTTTGTAAGCCCATCTTTTGCCTAGAATGAGCATAACCTTAGGCCGTCCATGATATAAGCCCAGCAAAACCTTAGGCCATCCTTGAAATAAGCCTAGCGAAACCTTAGGCCATCTTGACATAAGCCCAGCGAAACCTTAGGCCGTCCTTGACATAAGCCCAGCGAAACCTTAGGCCGTCCTTGACATAAGCCCAGCGAAACCTTAGGCCGTCCTTGACATAAGCCCAGTGAAACCTTAGGCCATCCTTGAATTAAGCCCAGTGAACTCTTAGGTCTAGAAAACCTTGTCCCGGCCATCCTTAGTGGGATGTAAGACCATCTTTCCCGTCAAACTCCCCAAAGATAGAGTTGACCAAGCCTTGACTCAGAATAGTCATTATAGGTTGAAGTCCTTATCCTCGGTAGTCCAAAATGACGTAAGACCATCCTTGTAAGTCAAACCTCTCCATAGATCCAAGTTTACCATGTCCCGCCTCCGACCTTGAGAGTCACGCTTCCTTGTGTAAGTCAACCCTCTCTATAGAGCCAAGTTGACCATGTCCCGCCTCTGACCTCGAAAGTCACGCTTCCTTGTGTAAGTCAACCCTCTCCATAGAGCCAAGTTGACCATGTCCCGCCTCTGACCTCGAGAGTCACGCTTCCTTTTGTAAGTCAACCCTCTCCATAGAGCCAAGTTGACCATGTCCCGCCACTAACCTTGAGAGTCACACTTCCTTGTGTAAGTCAACCCTCTCCATAGATCCAAGTTGACCATGTCCCGCCTCTGACCCCTAGAGTCACGCTTCCTTATGTAAGTAAACCCTCTCCATAGAACCAAGTTTACCATGTCCCGCCTCTGACCCCGAGAATCACGCTTCCTTGTGTAAGTCAAACCTCTCCATAAAGCCAAGTTGACCATGTCCCGCCTTTGACCTCGAGAGTCATGCTTCCTTATGTAAGTCAACCCTCTCCATAGAGCCAAGTTGACCATGTCCCGCCTCTGAACTCGCCGAGAGTCATGCTCGTCCCCCTAGGAAAGGATGACTGATATCTGCCTAGCCCTTAGATTCGGGTAGCCTTAAAACTTGTCTCCTTTTTTTTTTTTAACTATGTTAGGCTTGATTCCCCGTAAACGGGATACGTAGGAATCCTATACCTTTAGGTCCAGTCATGCGAACCAAAATCAGTCAAGCCGTCCTCCCATCAGATTGGGATGCTTATTTTTATCGACAACCCCGCTTTTCCAAAGCGACGTTACCGAGGGGCTCTGTAAGTACCCCAATCTGAAATTGACCAACTTAGAGGAACTCTTAGCACCATTCAGGGATAAACTGATAGGCTGGGACCTCACTAGGATAAACCTAAAATTCCAGGACTGCTTTGGAATTAAACTTAGAAAAATCCAGAAGCTCGCCATGCTGAGCCGTACGGATGGTTTGGACGCGGGAAGGGCCTAGCCGTACGGCTGGTTTAGGCACCCTCAGTCCCTATAAATTGAGACCCTTGCTGATCATTTTGGGGGGGGGGGAAATTATAGTTTTATAGGTGAAACTCTGCAGCAATTCAGTCTGAGTGAAACACCACCAAACACTTGAGTGAAAAGAGAGGAAGATAGGCCATAACCACCATAGGTGAAGTCTCCTTCTGCCCATCTTCTCTCCATCTTAAAATCTTTTGTTCTTATTTATGTTGTTTATTTACTTGCATTTCAAGCCTTGCCCTTGTCAAGCACTTTTGTATTGCAAGTCTTGCCCTTGTCAAGAACTTTTATATTGCAAGTCTTGTCCTTTCAAGCACCTTATATTCTTGTTATGTATCTTGGAACCAAATCATGAAATGATTCAAGGTGCCCTCATGATTTGTTAATTTCTTGTCTTTAAATAGCTTAATGATCCACTTTTATGGTGATAGTATGTAATTTTATGTTGTATTTGGCCATGATGATCATGTTGGGTGATAAAGTTCCAATCTTTATCATCCCAACCTTGATTTAGCCTAAAATCCCACATTTGGGTCATAAAGATTCAATATTTATGTCATTTTATTGTCCCTAAAGGTTTAATCTTGTATAAAGATCCCATTTTGATGGTAAAGTTTGGATCTTTACTCATCAAAATGGCCATCTTGGCTCAAATGCCACTTTCACCAACTTTTCTCAATAATTCCCCAATGATTGTCTTAATCACATCCAAAATTCTTGTTTTGGTGTATAATATAGTGATTAATGACATAGGGATGATTTAATTTGTGTTTTGTTGCAAAAGAATGGCTGGAAATGATCAAACAGTCCAGTTTCAGACAGAATGCTCTGTTTCTGTATGGAACTGGACTGATTCCTCGGAATTTGTTAAATTCCCAGGAAGACCCCCCTTAGCTGTACGGCTACTTTGTCCAGGGGCATGTTTCAGTTCAGTCCCCCTTTAATCCAGAATGTTTTCAAAAGAACCCCTTTCTGTTAAAATCCTAACCATTTTTCTGTTAAAGTCAGCCTCTCCCGTTTTCTAAACACACACACACACATGGACAATCTTAAACAAACTTAGGGAGACTCAGCATTGTCCGAGGCAGCTTGGGTGATGTGAAACTCTTCCCAAGCCGTAATCTGACCTCCGAATTCATAAATCTCTAACCATTTTCAGTTGTTGGGTTAAAAGTTAACAAATGTGGCGACTCTGTTAAGTTTGTGAAGTTACACGTGTTTGGCTTTTCTTCCTCGAAACGAACCCGTTTCGCCCCGAGGGGGGGATCCTCACAACCATGCAAGAGGGCAAAATCATTTGGGGACTTTTCTCGCCGTTGGAATGACAAATTAGCCGAGATTGTGGATAGGCCCTCAATGAATGAACAAATGGACATCTTCTTGAAATGTATGACTTTGGACAACCGAGCTCATCTTAGTGGGGCCTTTTATCTAGATTTTGCAAGCATGTATGATGCGGTAATTAGAGTTGACAATTTGCTCCAAGAAGTGACCGAGTCCTCCTATAAGACAAGCCTCAACGACGAAGTGTTCCCCAGCAATCTGAGTAACGATATGGAAGAATGTGTGCATTAAGTTTTCTTCCTTCTCATTAATGTCAAAATTTGAGTCGGTCATATCAAATAAAAGTCGTTGTTGTCCTCATACACTCTTCCAAGTTGTTCAATCTAATTCTTGGCAAAATGATGAAAAGATGTCTAAACAAGTTTTAGAACGAAGGCCATCACTTGAACGCCTAGGGGCTAAACATCGTAACGAAGGCAACAACATCAATGACGAATCCAAGACATCAAGCGCTAAAGCAAGGTGGAGCTACAACAATGGAGAAAAATCGAGCAATTTTTCAACGGGGGATTAAAAAAAAAAAAACCTCGCTAGGTTGACTCTTCAAAACAACCTAGGAAAAAGTTAGAAGTTAGAGAACAAAAAAAAAAAATCCCCCTCAATCAAAAGAGTACAAGATCAACATTATTCCACCAACGAAAGACAAAGCTACATCGACAACCATCACGACGAAGCAACCATCACGAAGAATGGAGTATTCACAAGAACTATGATGACCTGAGCCTCTACACTGGAGGAACGTAGGCAACCTTCAGGTCCGGTCTCATGCAAGAAAGATGATATTGTTAGCCCTAGTGCGTTATGGTGATCGGCCTTCATCTCGAACTTGTCAAGACATCTTTGTACGAGTCATTTGCCAACGAATTAATCACCTCAAGATTGAACAACTTTCTTAGATTTGGAATCGCTTTCACGTTCCCTGTCGAGTCTAGGGGCTTCTTATCTTTTAGCGATACTCCCAGTTTCTTGCAATCAAATTGGGGCTTTCTTTATCTTCTCTCTTAATGACTTACTTGCCTTCATAAGTCATTCAATAAATAAAAATACATGTCAATACTAGGGACCACTTCTCTAGTCAAGTCAATGTCACTCATCATTAGTGACAAAAGGTCTCCACCGCAAAATCACATGTCTTATCTCCTCAGCTAGAGTCAATGCACGCTTCCTCATTAATCGATTCAAAATGAAGATGCAAAAGAAATGCCCGCTAGATTGAAAACCCGAAAGGGCGCTCTAGGCAAAAATCAGGGTCCATCATAAAAAAAAATTAGAGAGTGAGAGAGAGAAGGAAAAGAGAAATGGAGATCCCCAGCCTCTAAAGAAGACAAGTTCTATATTGGATCTCCTCAGCAAGTCAATTCCCCACCGAGTCAACTTGAGAATCGCAAAAGGATCGACAACACATGGCACAATCAAAGGTCGTTCTGGGTTATTGGCATAAGAGAGGTTGTTCTTACAATATCTATTTTTTGGGTTCATGTGAAAGAATCCCCATGGTAACCGAGATCCATCCGAGAATGAGCCCATCATTAAGGGGTACAAGGTTGCACAAATAGTCCCCAGTAAGTCAATTGGTTTGGACAGCAAATGGCAACAACATGTGACTCAGTTTTCAAGCTTCTCCAAGCATCTACCCCTACAGTATGTCAAAAGGCTTCCCGAGAATAGAGTAGCTCTTGCCATTTCCTCTTATGTTTGTTCCCCCACACGAGGACGAGTCTCTGGCTTTGCTCGATAAATGATGACGCCCTAGGAGCTATGTGACTCAAGAACGAGAGCTTCTTCTGCTTCATTTGACACTTAATGATCCCTAGGGGCTATGCTCAAGAAAGATGTGTGAGACTACCCTTAAAGTCTCTCAAGAGGAATGTCGAAAAGCCTTTATGTCCTGTGTGCTCGTGTCTGTTCCTCCAATCAAGGATAGGTTTTTCTTGCTCTACTTGCAATTAATGGTGGCACTCTATGGACTACACTCGAGTTTGAAAGGCTCCCTCTGTAAGAAGTAATTCGCGTCACCTCCCAACAATGGCCCTAGCAAAGTCATATGAAACATTGGAAGCTTCCTAAATTAGTTTGGCGCCGAAGGTCTCAAGGGGCTTCACAATCTACTATCTTTTGGGCTACGGCATTACAGTAATCCGAGCAAAGGGCAATATTGAGGCTTCGCAATTGGCAATCTTTTTGGGAATGATACCCGAGCAATTCAATGTGGGGAATAGTCTTCATGGAACCAAACAAGCTTCAAGGGTCTCTTGGTACTTCACGTCAAAGGTCTTTTGCTTTGAAAGGAGGGCTCCGATGTTATGAATGAATTTGATGATTCTTATGTTGTGACTTACGATGAGGTTATGAAGAAAGTCTTAGAGAAAAGGAAAAAGATTCAATATGCTAAACTCTATCAAAACAGGGTTATAGCGGGAAATGCCATGGCCAATCCCAATGTTTCTGCAATTCAGCACCCCCTTCTCTGAGATCAAAAGCACAAGTTGCATCTGCACGAGTTGCATCCGAAGATCCGTTATTAGTTCAACATAAGAAGACTCAAGCAAACATACCCATTTGGGACCTTATCACGCCAAGACCTTATCATCCACAATCTCTCTCAAGACATTTTCCAAAGACCTTGCTACACGTGGGCCTTCCACCACTTGGGTACCAACCACAAAAAGGGCCATTCATCTCAGAGCAAGAGAAAGGAGGAGATCACTATCAAGACTTCTACCAAACGGTGCAATGCCAAGCTGATTCCAAAATAATTTGGGGCTTTACATCGAAAGGTCTTCACATTCCACCATCTTGAAGCTCGCAAACAACAAGTACATGACATTTGGGGCTTGGCAACCTCTCGAAGCTTGGTATCAATAATCTTCTCTTGGGGGTTTCTCACGTCAACAACAAATGACGATTCATTTGAACGGGTCAAGAGCTGATTTATCTTGGGGCTTCACGAGTCACTCAAAGTTTGGCATCAAAGGCGTTCTAGGGGCTTTACAATCAGCAACCCCTTCTCTCGGCATCAAAAGTCTTTTAAAGCCCCATAATCAACAAATCTCTTGGGGCTAGACATCAATCTTTGTTGGGCACAACAGTGACAACAGAATTCAAGCGAGGCAATCCGGACTTCGACTGAACATGATTTGATCTTGGGTTGGCTTTACAAACACATAATGGTTAAAATGGTTCACCCACGAACAAAAAAAAAAAAAAAAAAAAAGCGACAAAAAGATTTTTATTTTTCTTTTTCTTCTTGTCTCCTTACTTGTGTAAAAGTATTTGCTCTTAGCTTCTTCCCCAGCGTTCTCCATCATCCTTGAACTACGCTGGTCTGATTCCCTTCAAGGGATACGTAGGCAGCCTTTGGCACGACCAAACCATCATTCAAAATGTCATCTCACCAACATTCCATCGAAAGCAAGACCAATTCATCATCTTCATCAAAGCCACAACATCTCCATCCCGAATCAAGCGGTCATGGGAAGTGAAGGTATGAACGTCATTCATTAATACTTTCCTAAAAAGTCACACAACACACAAAAGCAATTTCTCCATTCTCGAAAAATTTCTCTCAAGCAATCTCTACTTCCCAAATCACATCACACCACAATCACAATTTTCTCTCAATTTCTATTTCACATCTCACACAAGCACATATATCTGCAAAAGCATACATATAACAGGTATAAGCATTCGACAAATGGATTCACAAATGGATTCAACAATGGGTTCACAAACGGACTCAGGCATCGGATTCACAAACGGATTCGACCAATGGATTCACAAACGGATTCAGCAAAGGGTTCACAAACGGACTCAACCATCAGATTCTCAAACGGATTCGACCAAGGGACTCATAAACGGGTTCAGCAAATGGATTCACTAACGGATTCAGCCAACGGGTTCACAAATGGACTCGTCCATCGGATTCATAAACGGATTCGACCAAGGGGCTCACAAACGGGTTCAGTAAACGGATTCACTAACGGATTCGTTAACAAGGGTTCACTAACAGACTCATTCAATGGATTCACCAATGGATTCATCAAACGGATTCACTAACAGATTCATCAACAAGGGTTCACTAACGGACTCATTCAATGGATTCACCGACGGATTCATCAAACAGATTCACTAACGGATTCGTTAACAAGGGTTCACCAATGGACTCATTCAATGGATTCACCAACAGATTCATCAAAAGGATTCACTAACGGATTCGTCAACAAGGGTTCACCAACAGACTCATTTAAGGGATTCACAAACGAATTCATCAAATGGATTCACTAACGGATTCGTCAACAAGGGTTCACCAACGGACTCATTCAAGGGATTCACCAACGGATTCATCAAACGGATTCACAAACGGATTCGTCAATAAGGGTTCACTAACGGAGTCATTCAAGGGATTCACCAACGGATTCATCAAACGGATTCACTAACGGATTCATCAACAAGGGTTCGCTAACGGACTCATTCAATGGATTCACCAACGGATTCATCAAACGGATTTACTAACGGATTCGTTAACAAGGGTTCAGCAACGGACTCATTCAAGGGATTCACCAACGGATTCATCAAACGGATTCACTAACGGATTCATCAACAAGGGTTCACCAACATATTCATTCAAGGGATTCACCAACGGATTCATCAAACGGATTCATACTAACAGATTCGTCAACAAGGGTTCACTAACAGACTCATTCAATGGATTCACCAACGGATTCATCAAGCGGATTTACTAACGGATTCGTCAACAAGGGTTCACTAACGGACTCATTCAATGGATTCATCAAGCGGATTCACTAACGGATTCATCAACAAGGTTCATTAACGGACTCATCCAATGGATTCACTAATGGATTCAGCCGGCAGATTTACAAATAGATTATGCCACCTCATCAATCAAGAAAAGCCGCTCACATAGGGAGTGCACCCCTATCTCTCGCAATTTCAAATTCTTGGTTTTATCGAGTCTTTGCTTTCTTTTCTTTCTTTTTCTTTGTCGATGTCCTCGGCGGTTGTCTTTCTTTCGTCGACGCGTTTTGCTTTGCAATCCATGTCGCCGAGGGGCTCTATAGACACCCTGCCTTGGACCTCTCACCCCGATTGCATACATAGTATTTTTATTTTATTTATTTTCGTTGATTTCTGTTACTTTGGTTAAGTTCCTAACTGATTCTGTTAGTTTTGGACTAAACTGCATAACAGAATTAACTTTAGAGTCATTTCTGTCATTCTGTCTTTTCCACCCGCGGGCGCCTCCGTCACTGCTTGTGGGTTGCGCGCGCGTATCGCCCCTAAAGCCAGACCCGCGCGCCTCCCATTTTGGTAGTAACGGATTGCACCATTTTCCCCTACCTTTTCTTATTTACAACATCTCTTCTGGATACAAAAAGATCTCTTTTTGCCTCCACATTCATCCCCCTAGGCTTGTAACACCCAATCCCATATTCTTAGCCTTTTCATCAAAATAAAATATTTTTTTATTATTTGATTTTCTCTTTATTATTTAATTTTCTTTATTTTCCTATTGGTAGAAAAGCATATTTTCCTCTCTTCTCTACCTATTTAAACCTCTCATTTCTACCTTAGAAAAGGACTTCAACTTCCTTTACACTTTTACTATACACAAATTCTCCCAATAAGAGTTTTAGCAACAAAGCTCTACACAAATTTCTACACAATAATTTCTTTACAACAACTCCATCTCCAAGTTAAAGTTTGAAGTTCTTCTATTTCGAAAGGTACTTTATTCTTCTTTTTCTATTTTATTTGTCTTAGTAATGTATGCAAGCCCCATCAATTGGGACATGACTAAATGACCATTTTACTACATTAAAGTTGGTTAAGGTTATCTCCTTACATTCAAATCTCTAGTTTAATTTACTCTTCTTCTCTACATGTAATCTTTAGCAATTAATCAATAAAACAATTCTCTTTTATTTCCCTTTTATTTCCACTTTTCTTTACATTATAATTGTTAGCACTATTCAATAAAAGAAGGACATTTAGCATTAGAACACCAATAGTAGCAAGACCCGCGTAAGCGGGGCGGAGTGGGTGTTTAAGTACTTCCCACTCCGTCACCTAACCCTCGAACCCTTCTCTTCCCGAATCTCTGGTTTTGTACATAAATTAGGCTATTTCTAGGTTTTTCTTATGTTCCTTTAAAAACATAGGTGGCGACTCTACAAATTAAAACAAGTTAGACATCCTAGGATCATTCCACCGCTTTAGCCAAGTAGTGGGCTCTCCCGGGGTATCTACACTTTCCGCTAGGTCTATACAATATGCAAGAAATTCATGAAGCACTCAAGAACACATGAACCTAGATCCTTTTGACTTACGCTAGATCCTCAATTGAATCTAATCATCAAAATAACGGTCAACATATACTCACTCACGCTAGTGTAGTAATATATACCCAATAATTCTAAAGCCAATTTATATCTTAACATATAATTGAAACTAAAGAATTTAGCATGAAGAATATTTTGATAAACAAGAATTAATATTGAATGGAAGAATTAAATCTATAGCATAAAGATCTAATATTTTCTACTACCAATCCATGAATCTAAATATTTAGCTACTCATATTTATAACAAAGGAAACAAGAAAAATAATAAAGAACATCAAAACCTGAAATAAATTGATGAAAATCTTGATACAAATCTTGAATCCTTGAATAAAGTATGTCTAAAATAAATTGGATGGAGTGTTATATTTATACTAAGGCTAAGGAGGTGTAAAAATAGGAAAAACAGTAGGATTCCTTGTTGGAAAATGATAAATAAAAGCTGGTGGCCGAAATTCCCCAGGAGCCCCTAAGATTTTTGAGTTTCTAGAAAAGCATTTGAAAAATTCCCCAAATGTCCTCCAAAAATTTTAGAAAAGTCCCTGGAATTTTGGAAATTACAGAAAATCCCACAATATTTTGGAAATTCCCCAAAGGTTCCTGGCCAAATTCCCCTAAAGTCCTTGGCTGGAGCGTGCGCCCTAGAGGGATTGGTTCGTGCGCTCCCTTTTTCCAGAAGGTCTGGGTTCGGATCCGGTGCGCGCTCCTTCCATGGGTGGGCGTGCACACCATTTTCTTCGTGACTTGTACATTTTAGGCGCAATCTTTTAGAGGTCATAACTTCTGCATACGAACTCCGAATTTGGACGTGTAAACTATCGTTGGAAAGCTATTTTGAAGTACTATCTAATGGAATTGATTTCTTTGTGGTCACATGTTGGGTATGCCCACTTATATCTCAGTTTCAATGTAATATAATTGATTAGATTTGAATGATCCATCACCTAAGTTTTATTTCATGGACTTAAGACCCATATGTAAGAAGTATTTATACTTAATTTTTTTAAGTGGTCCATTGTAATAGAATAGGCTTAGGAATAGGGCAAGAATATCTAAGATTGAAGAAATCACTCTGTTAAGTTTGAGCCACGCGCCATGCGCTAATGCTCTGCGCCTATGCGCCCCTTTGGCGTTCGCATGTGTTACGCGCCCCTTTGGCTCAACGTGCCTCATTGTGAATGATTTAACACTAGGTGATTTATTGAAGACATGAAGACTTGAAGATATTCAAACTATGCCAATGATCCAACGGTGGTTAAATAACACGTATGCACCCGCATCAAAGGACACATGTCCATAACGGTCATATTTGTGTTATGTGTCTAACTGTTGGTGTTGTATGCTCTAGGCACGTTATGAAAACGATTAATGTTATCTGTTTATTATGTTTTAATAAAGATATTGAAGTTTGATTATTATATCTTTTGCATGTTTATTATAATAATCCCCGTCCCTGATAATTATGATTAATTGTTAGTATAAGTTTAATAGATAAGCATATGATGATTATGGTGTATGAGATACAATTAAACTTATGGGTATTTGTTGGAGAACAAATACTGGACTGGCCCATATGAGATTTATGCATGGTCACAATGTCATAATTAAGTCTCATATAGTTATATTACTAGAATCTTTTAGACCTGAGATTATCACAGTCTTCCACCTGATGAACATTACGTTTGACATATTCAAACGTTACCCCTAACCGGGTAGCTATAAAGAATATGATTGGCGTAATCGGATTCATGTAGGGAAAGGTAATAAGTCTAGATGGGATTTGTTCCTCGTCAAGAGAGATGTTAAGCTCTGGCCACTCGATGAATGGTATTGATGAAATGCATGGCCGTGCTCAAATAAGATTTGTACTATCAATACATTCGGGATCGAGAAAGCATTGAACATTGTAAGTTGACCATTGACCATGGATTACGTTCAATAGACATCGCGAACAAAGAGATTGTAATATGTTCTATAAAGGATTCGCGAACTTTGACAAGTTATATTAATTGGGTAATCATGATGGCTTGCTAGAGTCCGCTCATGATTTATGAGTACAAATGTTTTTGGACTCATTGCCAACTTAATATAATCCTATGGGGTCACACACAAAAGGAGGAATTGTTTAAAATGCTAAAAACGACTTTCTGCTGGTGCTCGGCCGAGCACCTTATATGACTCGGCCGAGCAGGCCCTGTTCGGGCCCAAAAGACTGATTTCGTGTTGTGACGGGTTTTAACCTATTTCTCCTAAAAGGTTTAGGACTAATGAGTATATAAACTCCTAACAACGACCTAATCAGTATGTATTGATTCTAGATCAATTAGAGAGCCTCTAAGAGAGAGAAAAATAAGTTCTTCTTCCTCCCAAAGAATAAAAACATTGTTTTTTTCATATAGCCTTCATAATAGAAAGAGTTTCTATTGGGTCTAGCAATCCGGTTCAAGAATCGTTCTTGAAATTCGTCCGCGTGTGGATAAACATAGAGGGTGTTGGCATCAACTCCTCCAAGTTCGTGATCCAAGCTTTGAGGTCGTGTTCCTGCGTTCGTGATTCAAAGAAGCGCGAAGAATAAAGATTCAAAGATCCGAAATTTTAAAGCTCCGTCACGGTTAGTATTCTAAATTCATCTCCGTATTAATTTAATCATCTTGATCAGATCTAGGCTTTTGGGTTTATTCCGCTGCGCATGATTGCACAAAACCCAACAGTGGTATCAGAGCCCCGTTCATCATGATTATTTTAATAATAACATGTTAATGATATAATTGGATTATATGTTTTGACATGCTATATGAATTTAGTTTCATGATGTTTATGTGATCTGAGTTTTATGTTTGTAGATGAGATATATTGAAATCATAAAATCGCACCGTTTAAATACGTTATGTGGGATCTAAGATTGCAATAATAATTTGATTATTATGTTCCTTTAGATTATCAAAATTAATTAGATTGATTTGTTGATAATTTTTGATTCATGAATAAATCGTTTATTCAAGGTTTTGATGAACATTGTGATTTGATCATCATGAACACCAAACCCTAATTGAATCGGGAAAGCAATTTTAGGATTAAAATTGAAAAAGAAAAATATGTTCTGACGGCGTGCTCGGCCGAGCACCTCATAAGACTCGGCCGAGCAAGAAGGGTCAGAAGGCATGATTTCTGAAACACAAAGGTGCTCGACCGAGCACCTCAAAGGGCTCGACCGAGCAGAATGATTTTGAACATAATTTTTCTTTCAGATGGCTGATTTTAGAAACCGTGTTTCCTGAAACTAAAAGTTTTGTTTAAAATCACTTTGGATTGAATTTGTTTGTCAGATGGCTGGTTTGAGAAACCGTGTTTCCTGAAAACAAGTATCAAGGTCAAAGTCATGAATTGATGGGACAAAAGAATTTAGAATCGAGTTACTTTATGTAAGGGATTGTGGATGCCTATTGGCTTAGTTTCGACCTTACATAGTTGTTTCTTCTAGTTTCTAAATTTGGTACGGGATTGTGGATGCCTTCTGGCTTAGTTTCGACCGTACAATCGTGCTCTCAATTATGTGTAAAAGAATTTATCCCCATAAATCGATCACATGAAATCTTAATTTAATTAATTGGATTAGTTAAATTATTAACCGATGCTTTAAGGATAACATGTTTATCTTATGTGATTATAAATGTGTTATATGCTATATGTAGTGAACCTTCTTAAAATTTAAGTTTCGTGCCAACCCATGATTAAGACACTTGGGATTACATGGGTAATTTCATGCGCGCTCTAACCCTCGCGAGGTGCATTGATTTTATTCATGTATGAACAAGATGAGTGAAAGAGTGGTTCATATGCGTTTAAAATGGGTTGACTTAATTAGGCTATCAAAAGTGTTTTGGGCCTAAGGCACAGATGAGATTTAAAACATGCATGACATAAGATGTCTTGATATAATCTCATAAAAGATCTAAGAGTCATATATGATATGATTGATAAGGAGTTATCTACCTAAATAATTTAATTTTATGCATCTTGCCCTCGCGGACGTAAAATTAATTGATATATGGATCTTAGCCCATTTAAATTATATTATACATTGAATGTATATGAAGGTTATATAATTTAGTGGAAGTATTTGTGAAATACTAATATTTTAATATCTTTAATTAAGTTGGTACTTATATTTAACTTTATGTTTGCATAATTGTAGATAATAGCACAAAATACAAACTTATCACTGCGATCTATCCTTGAGAAGGAAAAGCTTTAAGAAAATGGAGCTAACTACACGGATTGGATCCGTAGCCTTAGAATTGTTCTAAAGCATGAGGACAAGCTCTATATTCTTGAAGAGCCCGTTCCTGAAGAAGAACCTGCTTCTAATGCACCCAAGGATGAGAGAAACGCCTACAAGAAACATGTAAATGATTCTCGTGAGGTAGGTTGTCTTATGCTTGCGGCCATGTGTTCAGAGCTTCAGAAGACTCTTGAGCACTTGGAGGCATTTGACCTCGCTGCTTCGTTGAAAGATATGTTTCAAGAACAAGCAAGGCAAGAGAGGTTCGACACTATAGCTGCACTGGTCTCATGCAAGATGAGCGAAGGACAGTCTGTGAGCCCTCATGTTTTAAAGATGAAGGCTTACTTTGAGAAACTAGAGAGGCTAGGCCATCCAATTGATGTTGAGTTGGCTACCGATTTTATTCTTAATTCATTGCCCAAAAGCTATAACCAGTTCGTCATGAACTTTAATATGCATGGGATGGATAAGACATTGTCTGAATTGCATGGGAGGCTTAAGCAGGCAGAAAAGAAAATCGGTAAAGAGGCCGCTCCTCTACTCATTGTATCTAAAGAAGGAAAGGGCTTAAAAGGCAAAAAGGGTAACGCAAAAGTTGTCAAACCCAAGATTAGCAAGGCAACTGTTGCCAACGCTAATGTGGCTAAACCTGCTTCCCAAAAGGATGCAATCTGTTTCCACTGCAATGAGATTGGTCATTGGAAACGAAATTGCAAGGTTTACAAGGAAGAGTTAAAGAAGAAGAAGAGCAGTGGGACTGCGTCTAATTCAGGTATCTATGTTATAGATATTTTACTTTCTACTTCTAGCTCCTGGGTATTAGATATCGGATGTGGATCTCACATTTGTTTAAATGTGCAGGGACTAAGGAATAGGAGGCTACTTAAATATGGTGAGGTGGACCTACGCGTGAGAAATGGAGCAAGAGTTGCTGCATTAGCCGTAGGAACATATAATGTCATTTTACCTAGCGGATTAATTCTTGTTTTGAACAATTGTTATTACGTTCCGGATTTGAGTAGGAATATTATTTCATTTTCTTGTTTGGATAATGAAGGTTATAGTTTTCTTATTAAGAATAAGAAGTTTTCTATTTATTTAAATGATATGCTTTATTGTACTGCATGTTCATTTAATGGCCTTTATGTTCTTGATGTTGAAAGTGGAAATAATGATAATATCTATAATGTAAATAAGAAATCCAAACCTAATGATGTAAATCATACTTATTTGTGGCATTGCCGTCTTGGTCATATTAATGAGAAGCGTATCTCAAAACTCCATGGGACGGACTTTTAGATTCACATGATTTTGAATCATATGAAACTTGTGAGTCTTGTTTACTTGGAAAGATGACTAAGGCACCTTTTACTAAGAGTAGTGAAAGGGATAGTGACTTATTGGGACTCATACATACTGATGTTTGTGGACCAATGAGCAGCAGTGCTAGGGGAGGATATCAATACTTCATAACTTTTACTGATGATTTTAGTAGATATGGCTATGTCTACTTAATGAAGCATAAAAGTGAATCTTTTGAGATATTTAGAATATTTCAAAATGAAGTACAGAATCAACTTGGCAAAACTATTAAAGCACTTCGATCTGATCGTGGTGGAGAATATTTAAGCCAAGAATTTGACAATCATCTTAAAGATTGTGGAATTGTTTCACAATTAACTCCACCTGGAACACCACAATGGAATGGTGTGTCTGAGCGGAGAAATAGGACCTTATTGGATATGGTCCGCTCCATGATGAGTCAAGTTGATCTTCCTTTATCCTTTTGGGGACATGCACTAGAAACTGTTGCTCTTACACTAAATAATGTTCCAACAAAATCTGTTCCAAAGACTCCATATGAGATGTGGAAAGGAAAGAAGCCTAATCTTTCTTTTATGAAGATTTGGGGTTGTGAGGCATATGTCAAGAGGATGATCTCTGACAAACTCGCACACAAATCTGATAAATGTAATTTTGTGGGCTATCCTAAAGGATACTACTTTTACAACCGCACGGACAACAAAGTGTTTGTTGCACGAGATGGTGCTTTTCTAGAGAAAGAGTTTCTCTCCAAAAGAACTAGTGGGAGTAAAATTAGTCTTGAAGAGGTTCAAGAACCCGCAAATTACATGGAACCGATGATTGGATCTGACCAAGGTTCACAAGGAGTTGTGGAACCTAATCAGAATACTCATGTTCCTCGCAGAACTGGTAGGATACGATCCGAACCTGAGAGATATGGATTTCTCATGACGGATAGTAATGAAGTGGAAGTCATAGTTGATGATGAACCTACTTCCTATCAAGAAGCGATGTCCGCTCCTGATTCAGATAAATGGCTTGGAGCCATGGAATCTGAAATTAAGTCCATGTATGACAATCAATTTTGGAACTTGATTGATGCGCCCGAAGGTATAAAAACCATAGGATGCAAGTGGGTTTTCAAAAAGAAAACTGACATGGATGGAAAGGTGCATACTTATAAAGCTAGACTTGTAGCGAAAGGCTATAGGCAGATTCATGGAATCGATTATGATGAAACCTTTTCGCCCATAGCAATGATCAAGTCTATAAGAATTTTACTTTCCATAGCCGCATATTTTGACTATGAGATATGGCAAATGGATGTCAAAACAGCGTTCCTTAACGGGAACTTACTTGAGGATGTTTATATGACACAACCTGAAGGTTTTGTAATTCCGGAAAATTCTAATAAAGTATGCAAATTGCAACGATCCATTTATGGATTGAAGCAAGCCTCTAGGAGTTGGAATCTTCGGTTTGATGAATCGGTTAAAGAGTTTGGCTTCATCAAGAACGAAGATGAACCTTGTGTATACAAGAAGATTAGTGGGAGTGTAGTATTATTTCTAGTACTATATGTTGATGACATATTGCTCATTGGAAACGACATTCCTGCACTACAGTCTGTAAAGACTTGGTTAGGAAAGTGTTTTTCAATGAAAGATATGGGAGAAGCCGCTTATATCCTTGGCATTAGGATCTATCGTGATAGATCTAAAAAACTGATTGGTTTAAGTCAAGATACATATATTGACAAAGTTCTCAAGAGATTCCGCATGGAAAACTCTAAAAGAGGAAATTTGACAGTAGGTCATGGCATATCTCTAAGCAAGAATCAGTGTCCTAAGACGACTGATGAGCGTGAGAGAATGATTGGGATTCCATATTCTTCGCTATTAGATCCATTATGTATGCCATGATATGTACTAGACCTGATGTCTCGTATGCTTTGAGCATGACGAGCAGATACCAATCTGATCCCGGTGAAAGTCACTGGATTGCAGTCAAGACGATTCTTAAGTACTTGCGAAGGACTAAAGATTCGTTCTTGGTGTATGGAGGTATGGAAGATGATCTTGTCGTAAGTGGTTACACAGATGCAAGCTTCCAAACTGATAAGGATGATTCTAGATCGCAATCTGGTTTTGTATTTGTGCTTAATGGAGGTGCTGTTAGTTGGAAGAGTTCTAAGCAAAGTACCGTCGCTGATTCTACAACTGAAGCTGAGTATATTGCTGCATCCGATGCTGCTAAAGAAGCTGTTTGGATTAAGAAGTTCATTACTGAACTAGAGGTGGTTCCTAGCATTTCTAAACCAATAGACCTTTATTGTGATAATAATGTTGCTAAATCCAAACACATACTTAGGCGTTACCATATCATTCGAGATATCATTGGTAGAGGTGACATAAATATATGCAGAGTACCAACTGACAATAACATTGCCGACCCATTGACAAAGGGTCTTCCGCAAGCAAAGCATGATGGTCATGTGAGGTCTATGGGTATTCGATACATTAATTAGGCCTAGTGCAAGTGGGAGATTGATGGTGTTGTATGCTCTAGGCACGTTATGAAAACGATTAATGTTATATGTTTATTATGTTTTAAAAAAGATATTGAAGTTTGATTATTATATCTTTTGCATGTTTATTATAATAATCCCCGTCCCTGATAATTATGATTAATTGTTAGTATAAGTTTAATAGATAATCATATGATGATTATGGTGTAGGAGATACAATTAAACTTATGGGTATTTGTTGGAGAACAAATACTGGACTGAACCATATGAGATTTATGTCATGGTCACAATGTCATAATTAAGTCTCATATAGTTATATTACTGGAATCTTTTAGACCTGAGATTATCACAGTCTTCCACCTGATGAACATTACGTTTGACATATTCAAACATTACCCCTAACCGGGTAGCTATAAAGAATATGATTGGCGTAATCGGATTCATGTAGGGAAAGGTAATAAGTCTAGATGGGATTTGTTCCTCGTCAAGAGAGATGTTAAGCTCTGGCCACTCGATGAATGGTATTGATGAAATGCATGGCCGTGCTCAAATAAGATTTGTACTATCAATACATTCGGGATCGAGAAAGCATTGAACATTGTAAGTTGACCATTGACCATGGCTTACGTTCAATAGACATCGCGAACAAAGAGATTGTAATATGTTCTATAAAGGATTCGCGAACTTTGACAAGTTATATTAATTGGGTAATCATGATGGCTTGCTAGAGTCCGCTCATGATTTATGAGTACAAATGTTTTTGGACTCATTGCCAACTTAATATAATCCTATGGGGTCACACACAAAAGGAGGAATTGTTTAAAAGGCTAAAAATGACTTTCTGCTGGTGCTCGACCGAGCACCTTATATGACTCGGCCGAGCAGGCCCTGTTCGGGCCCAAAAGACTGATTTCGTGTTGTGACGGGTTTTAACCTATTTCTCCTAAAAGGTTTAAGACTAATGAGTATATAAACTCCTAACAACGACCTAATCAGTATGTATTGATTCTAGATCAATTAGAGAGCCTCTAAGAGAGAGAAAAATAAGTTCTTCTTCCTCCCAAAGAATAAGAACATTGTATTTTTTCATATAGCCTTCATAATAGAAAGAGTTTTTATTGGGTCTAGCAATCCGGTTCAAGAATCATTCTTGAAATTCGTCCACGTGTGGATAAACATAGAGGGTGTTGACATCAACTCCTCCAAGTTCGTGATCCAAGCTTTGAGGTCGTGTTCCTGCGTTCGTGATTCAAAGAAGCGCGAAGAATAAAGATTCAAAGATCCGAAATTTTAAAGCTCCGTCACGGTTAGTATTCTAAATTCATCTCCGTATTAATTTAATCATCTTGATCGGATCTAGGCTTTTGGGTTTATTCTGCTGCGCATGATTGCACAAAACCCAACACTAACGACTATAAAGGACACGTGCTCCACTCAATGAGCGACAGCACATATGTCCTTTAACCTTATCCACAAGGGATTTCTAATGGCTAGTTTTTGGGGCTCTACTATAAATACCCATAACTTCAAATGTTTTGAAGTTGTTATGATATTCAGAATTTCTCTCTCAAACATTTGTTGAAGATTTTAAGATTACCTTTGATTTACCAGAATTCTCAAGAACATCTTCATACCTTCATCCTTAGCCCAGATCCTCAAGCAAAAACAACTTAGTTTTCTTGTTCTCTCAATCTCAAAGATCTAAAGAGCCTTGAATCTAAAATCACACACGCACCTCTTTAAGTTTGATCACTTAGATCTTTCTTTAAGAGATACACCGGTTTTGTCTAAGATTTGTTCTTTCATAGAATATTAGATCTTGAGTTAGTGTATAAGCTCAATCGTTGTTATTTGTAACACTCTCTCATAATATAAGATCTCCATTAGAAATCCAAGACTAACCATCTTGGTAGAGGACGTAGATCTTTCATTGATCGAACCTCTCCAAATAGCGCGTATTAATTTCTTGTCATTTACTTTCAAATTATAATCTTATCTCACTATTTGCTTGTTTATTCATTGTAGATTGATTGGATTGAATTGTGTTGTGTTGATTATATCCTTTGCCTTAGTTCCTTATTTCACCCACTTTGAGCCAAAATACTTAGAGTGTGTGTGCGCCACCTTTATCAAGCTTTGCGCCTATTTACATTACTAAATTACGCTGTGCATTTCACTCGCTCACTTAGTCGCATTTCATAACGCTTATTTAATAAAGTGCACATTTGCAATTGAGTTTATCAAGGGTACGAAAAGAATTTTAAAACAGCTATTCACCCCCCCTTTAGATATTTTCCATACCCTTGTTGCCCTTTGGGACCAACAAGTGGTATCAGAGCAAACACCTTTATAAAACATTTTTGTTTTTCAAGCTTAACAGCTTGGGTGCCGATTCGATATGGCAAACTCAAAACCTTCGGCAACTGCTAACTACACACATGTTCCAGTCTTTGATGAAGATCATTTTGACGTGTGGAAATTCAGCATCTTGACTCATCTTACCTCAATTTATGAAAGTCTTCATGACACCGTGGTTTATGGAACTTACATCCCAATAAAAGCGAATCCAAATCCGCGCACCAACGCTGCTCAACCAACCATCAAGAAACCAAAGGAAGAATGGACTGAAGAAGAATTGAGAAGAGTTGCAAATGATGGGAAAGCAAGAAACATTCTTCTAAGCACTCTAAGCACGGCTATGAAACAACAAGTCATGCATTGTGCTACCGCAAATGAGTTTTGGGATGCTATTGAAGAGCATATAGAAGGAGACACGGTTTGCAAGGAGAATAAGAGATACGAAGTGCAAAAGAGATTCAACAATTTCTCTCAACTCCCCGGTGAAACTCTTAGACAGACTTATGAGCGATATTGTGAAATTATTAATCTTTGTATTTCACTTGGAAAGAAGTTCTCTAATAAGGAATTAAATACAAATTTCCTTGCTGCTTTTGGATCGAGATACCTACACAAATCTAGCGCTCTTGAAGACGCTAGAACTTTAGATGTATGGACTTTAAGGAACCTTTATGCAAATCTTAAGGTTTATGAGCTCAAACTTCAGCGCATCAGTGAAACTGAAGGAAAATTAAAATCCATTGCTATGGTGGCGCATATAGAGGAAGCGCATGCGCCTGCGCCAGTTCAAGATGAGAAAAGTTTGGATCCTAAAATTTCTACTTCTGAGCTATTATATATGGATGATGAAGACATCGCTTTATTTGTGAAGAAAATTCAGAAGTTCAGAAAATTTTCAAAACCCGTCTTATTCAACAAAGCTCAAGGATCTACAAGCAGAGCTCCTCCAAAGTTTACAAGGAGCAGTGATTCTAAAAGAAAAGAAGACCTTGTTTGTTTTAATTGCAGGAAACCAGGACACTTTGCTTCAAGCTGCCCAATTATTAATTTGAGTACATGCAGAAGAAGAGCAGCCTTACTCCCAAATTCACTCGTCACAAGGGAATGGTTCTGAAGAAGAATCACCAGCAAATGAGCAGAACACTTAGATTGAAACAGACTCAGACGAGAGCGATAAGGATTCTGATGATAGACTCGTTTGTTTGGTGGAAAATGATGATGAAGTTGATACTTATGATTCTGATGATGATTACTCAAAGGATGTTCCTGATATGAATGTCTTGAATAAACCTATCAAAAAGTCTGCAGGTTTTCAAGAAGTGAAAAAGAAGAAAGGACCAACCATCAGCGAGCTCGTTGAACAAGGATTTCTTACTCCGGCTCAAAGCGATGGTGGATTGTTATTTTCAAGATGTGATCTGAATGCTAGAAGCAAACTTAGAAAAAGTGAATATGTTAGACCTCAAGTTGCACCTATTCCTACAATCAATCATGATGAGGACATTGTAAAGCAAGAAAAATTATTCAAAGAGGCTGAAAAGGTAATCAGTCGTTTTAGTGATATGAAGGAAGCTTTAGCACTATCATGTGATGAAATTTCTCAGTTTAAGATCGAGAAATCTCTACTTAAATCTGAACTCACCCTCCTTAAAGAGCAGATAAAGACCATGACTCCTCTTACTGTTAAAAACACTTATCTAATGGAACAAAACTCATTACTTAAAGTTCAAAACGATGAATTGGTTTCTCAAATTACTGATCTTAAAAAGGTTACAAATGAGTGGTCCAATTCTCGTGTCACTGTGGACGGTATCTTTGAGTCCCAAAAAGCCAGTGGTGATAAAAGTGGCTTGGGATTCACATCATCAACTAGTGACAACTTTAAGTGTGATGTTTGTGCTGAAAGAGACAGTGAATTTACAACTCAGAAAACTCATGAAATTCCCACGGAAAAACATTCTAATTCAATGGGTAAAGGACAGGAAAAATTCAAGAGACAAACATTCCATTATGTCTACCCAACGAAACAATTTGGGAAAGCTAAAGAGAAGGAAGTAGCTACAGATGAATCATCCACTAGCAAAATCATTCTTGAAACAAGGCGCACTCCTTCTCCGAGTGCACATTATGCGCCTAGGAGCCATGCGCCTCACCGCCGTGCGCCTCCTAGCCCTATGCGCCCTCCAAGAAAAAGCGCTCCAAAATTTCAAAAGAAAAGATTTTTTTAAGGCTGGCTCATCTGACCCAAAGAAGGATGCTATCCTAAAGAAAAGTAAAGAGTTTGTGAAAAATCATGTGATTGGTAACTTTCATCATTGTTCTATTTATGATTGTTCAGGACATAAGGCCGTGGAATGCATTTTGAGATTCACTCCCAATGGCAAAGGATGTAAAAATCCTAAGGTCAAGCAATTGGGTATGCCCACTTATATCTCAGTTTAAATGTAATAGGATTGATTAGATTTGATTGATCCATCACGTATGTTTTATTTCATGGACTTTAGACCCACATGTAAGAAGTATTTATACTTCATTATTTAGGTTGTCTATTGTAATAGAATAGGCTTAGGAATAGTGCAAGAAGATCAAGATTCAAGAAAAATCACAAGTTCAGTTTGAGCCACGCGCCTATGCGCCTTTCTCTTGCGCCATGCGCCTCCTTAGGCACGCGCATGAGTATGCGCCTAGCTTAGCTTATGCGCCCCAGATGGCTCAGTGCGCGGTATGTCTACGCGCCCCTTGGCTCAACGCGTATCAATGGTTACTTAACACTCAGTGATTTAATGAAGACTCGAAAAGTTGAAGAGATTCAAACTACGCCAATGATCCAACGGTGGTTAAATAACATGTATGCACCCGCATCTAAGGACACCTGTCGATAACGGTCATATTTGTGTTATGTGTCTAACGGATATAAAAGGACACGTGCTCCACTCAATGAGCGACATCACATCCGTCCTTTCTCTGACTCACCAAGGATTTCCAACGGCTAGTTTTTAGGGCTCTACTATAAATACCCCATAACTTCAACCATTTGAAGTTGCTAAGCATTTCAGAATTTCTCTCTCAAGCATTTGTTGAAGATTTGAAGATTGCCTTTGATCTTTCCAGAATTCTCAAGAACATCTTCATAACTTCATCCTTAGCCCAGATCTTCAACCAAAAACACTTTAGTTTTCTTGTGCTCTCAATCTCAAAGATCTAAAGATCCTTGAATTTAAAATTACACACGCACCTCTTTAAGTTTGATCACTTAGATCTTTCTTTTAGAGATACACCGGTTATTGTCTAGGATTTGTTCATTCATAGAATATTAGACCTTGAGTTAGTGTATAAGCTCAAACGATTGTAATTTGTAACACTCTTTCATTATATAAGATCTCCATTAGAAATCCAAGACTAACCATCTTAGTAGAGGACGTAGATCATTTTCCCGATCGAACCTCTCCAAATAGCGTGTATTAATTTCTTGTCATTTACTTTCAAGTTATTATCTTATCTCACTATTTGCTTGTTTAATCATTGTAGATTGATTGATCTGAATTGTGTTGTGTTGGTTATATCATTTTCCTAAGTTCCTTATTTCACCCACTTTGAGCCAAAATACTTAGAGTGTGTGTTGCGCCCCTTTTACTCATTTGCGCCTATTTTACTTAACTATTCTGCTGTGCATTTCACTCACTCACTTAAGCGCATTTCATAACGCTTACTTGATTAAGTGCGCATTTGCCATTGAATTTTCAAGGGTACGAAAAGAATTTTAAAACAGCTATTTACCCCCCCCCCTCTAGCTATTTTCCATACCCTTGTTGCCCTTTGGGACCAACAAGTGGTATCAGAGCAAACACCTTTATAAAATATTTTTGTTTTTCAAGCTGTTAATTCAATATGGCAAACTCAAAACCTTCGGCAACTGCTAACTACACACATGTTCCAGTCTTTGATGAAGATCACTTTGACGTGTGGAAATTCAGCATCTTAACTCATCTCACCTCAATTGATGAAAGGATTCATGACACCGTGGTTTATGGACCTTACATCCCTATGAAAGCGAATCCAAATCCGCGCACTAATGCTACTCAACCAACCATCAAGAAACCAAGGGAAGAATGGACTAAGGAAGAAACAAGAAGAGTTGCAAATGATGGCAAAGCAAGAAACATTCTCCTAAGCACTCTAAGCACGGCTATAAAACAACAAGTCATGCATTGTACTACTGCTAATGAGCTATGGGACGCTATTGAAGAGCATATAGAAGGAGATACTGTTTGTAAGGAGAACAAGAAATATAAAGTGCAAAAGAGATTCAACAATTTCTCTCAACTCCCCGGTGAAACCTAAAGACAAACTTATGAACGCTACTGTGAAATTATAAATCTATGTATTTCACTTGGCATGAAATTTTCAAACAAAGATTTGAATGTAAATTTTCTCCAAGCTTTTGGCTCAAGATATCTTCATAAATCCAGCACTCTTGAAGACACCGGAACTTTAGATGTATGGACTTTAAGGAACCTTTATGCAAATCTTAAGGTTTATGAGCTCAAACTCCAACGAATCAGTGAAACTAAAGGAAAGTCAAAATCCATAGCAATGGTGGCGCATAAAGAAGAGGCGCATGCGCCTGCGCCGGTTCAAGAAGAGAAAAGTTCCGATCCCAAAATTTCTACCTCTAAGCTATTAGACATGGATGATGAAGACTTTGCTTTATTTGTGAAGAAATTTCAAAAGTTCAGAAAATTCTCAAGACCCAGCTCAACCAGCAAATTTCAAGGATCTACCAGCAGAGCTCCTCCAAAGTTCACGAGCAGTGATTCAAAAAGAAAAGAAGACCTTGTTTGTTTTAATTGCAGGAAATCAAGACACTTTGCTTCAAGCTGCCCAATTCCAAAATTTGAATATATGCAGAAGAAGAGCAGCCATACTCCCAAGTTCACTCCCAAATTCACTCGTCACAAGGGAATGGTTGCTGAAGAAGAATCACCAGCAAATGAGCATAACACATGGATTGAAACAGACTCTGATGAAAGCGATGAAGATTCTGATGATGGACTCGTTTGTTTGGTGGCAAATGATTATGAAGTTGATTCTTATGATTCTGATGATGACTTCTCCAAAGATGTTCCTGATATGAATGTCTTGAATAAACCTATCAAGAAATCTGCAGGTTTTCAAGAAGTGAAAAGGAAGAAAGGACCAACCATCAGCGAGCTCGTTGAACAAGGATTTCTCACTCCGGCTGAAAGTGATGGTGGATTGTTATTTTCTAGATATGATCTGAGTGCAAGAAGTAAACTCAGAAAGAGTGAATATGTTAGACCTCAAGTTGCACCTATTCCTACAATCAATCATGATAAGGACATTGTAAAGCAAGAAAAGTTTTTCTTAGAAGCTGAAAAGGTAATCAGTAAATTTGGCAAAATGAAGGAAGATTTAGCACTATCATGTGATGAAATTTCCCAGCTTAAGACCGAGAAATCTCTACTTAAATCTGAACTCACCCTCCTTAAGGAGCAGATAAAGAGCATGACTCCTCTTACTGTTAAAAACACTTTTCTAACAGAACAGAACTCACTTCTTAAAGTTCAAAACGATAAAATCGTTGCTCAAATTACTGATCTTAAAAAGATTACAAATGAGTGGTCCAATTCTCGTGTCACTATGGAAAATATATTTGAGTCCCAAAAAGTCAGTGGTGATAAAAGTGGCTTGGGATTCTCATCAACTAGTGACAACTTTAAATGTGATGTCTGTGCTGAAAGAGATAGTGAATTTACAAATCAGCAAACTTTTGAAATTCCCAAGGAAAAACATTCTAATTCAATGGGTAAAGGACAGGAAAAAGTCAAGAGACAATCATTCCTTTATATCTACCCAACGAAACAATTTGGGAAAGCTAAAGAGAAGGAAATAGCTACAGATGAATCATCCTCTAGCAAAATCATTCTTGAAACTAGGCGCGCTCCTTCTCCAAGTGCACATTATGCTCCTAGGAGCCACGCGCCTAACCTCTCGTGCGCCTCCTAGCCCTATGCGCCCTCCAAGAAAAAGCGCTCCAAAATGTCGAAATAATAATGAGTTTGGGTTATGTTCGCAAAAGAAAGATTTTGTTAAGGATGACTCATCTGACCCAAAGAAGAATGATATCCCAAAGAAAAGTTAAGAGTTTGTGGAAACTCACGTGATTGGTGGCTTTCATTATTGTTCAATTTGTGATTGTTCGGGACATAAGGCCGTGGAATGCCTTTTGAGATTCACACCCAATCGCTCAAAATCATAATATATGAGTATCCAAATCTACTTACTATCAGAGTTCTTATCCCTTTCAAGATCTAATCCCAATGCTCCGATACCAACTGTCGCGCCCCGAAAATTCCGAATTCCATAAATATCAAAGTAGCATAATACACATCTCAAAAATGTTAAATACCAATCCAGGCGCGTGAACTCTGCTATAAAACCAACTTTTCTACCATAAACATGTCGAAAACAAAGCCGACAACAACTACTAGATAATAACTCGGAAACTATTTATAAACACGGAAGCAAAAACAACTAATAACATAAATATACAAATGGTAACCGTACTTACATAACTCTAAACAAACACGGCCTCATAACGAGAATACACAAAAGCCCAGTAGAGCAACTAATCCAAATACAGTACGACAGCACCCCAAAAAAGATAACCTGCCCAATAGATCTCAGCCACATACGATCTTACAATGAACTATCCCTTATATCCTGGGGCGGGGGGGGGGGGGTTAAGGAAAACATTTGAAACAATAAACGGGGTGAGAATAAATCTCAATAAGTTACTATGCAGCTACAAGACATGATATCATACATATTAACTGAATAAGAAAATCATATAACAATCAATGAGAAGGCTCCCTATCGCCAACCGTCCCATACCGGTTGGAAATAACGACCAACTCAACATGCAGCACACAAGACTGAAATGAACACGTCACGAAGGATACTGAGCCAAGGTTCTACCAAAGGATAACAATCTGAACCATATCAACCGGGCCGCATCGAAGAGCAGCAATAACAGGCAGCATCAAAGAGCTGAAGCAGGGGTTCCGGAACCAAACCATAACCGTAACAACAGCGACAGGGAGGAAAATGACACAAAGTCATAACCCAAAAATTTAGCTATAATGCTCACTCGAGGGAGCTAGCTCATCCTATCCAAGGGCAATCTGGACTGGGGAAAAAAGGTACCAATGGGAACATTATAATGTACTTGGCTCGAGTGCCATTATAATCTCCACCACTGCCTGACTCGAACAAAAATATCAGCTGGACTTTCAAATAAAGGCTAAGTAATAAAATACTAGCTCGATAAACAACAAATGATTCCAAAGTAGGGAACCATGCCAAATAGTCATCAAAAGACTAACCAAACCAAAACTCATCCAAAAGGTATTCCAACATTCCAAGATATTTACATAGTAAAATTCCACAACACTATTGATCACCAAGGAACCAATCTCAAGCACTAAAGTGTTCCACGATATTAACTTAAGTTAACTAGAATGGTACCCCGAGCCTAGACCAAGCTGACTTCGAAAAACAACTAAAAATTAAGACCTTCAGATCAGTCATTATGGGCGGTCGCCCAAAACCATCATGGGCGGTCGCCTAAAACCATTGCCTAACACCAAAAAAACTAATAACCTGGGAGGTCGCCCAACTTAATAGTGGGCGGTCGCCCACAACCCCTGTTCTGCTGGAAATCGGCAGAAATGACCTGGGTTCTTACCCACTCCTTCCATTCCACAACTCAACCAAAATCTAACACTTCTAACTAGCATACTCAAGTACTAAAACAACTTATAAACTCATAAAAGACCTATATATAACAACATCCAAACAACCCAAATCAAATAACGGTATCATTTTATCACAAAATGGATAAAATGTCAATCAACTCAAAATCCAACCAAGAAGCAATATATAGCAAACATAGCATCATATGAGCTTAGTATGAACATTTTAGCATAAAAAGGGGGAAAGTAACTTACCTGGAAAAATACGAATTGAGAGGGAATTTATTCTTACTTAGCTACAAACGATCCTTACGATGATCTGAGCATTTTATATAAAAGGAATATTAAGAAAAGATGAATAAAAGAAGACCAAATGAAGGAAAATTGGGAGGAGGTTCTTACCAATTTTTCTTGGCCGCCATTTGCAGAGAGAGAGAAGGAGTGAAAATACTTTTTGGTTAAATGAAATGAATGGCTGGGAGGAGGGGGTGATAATAGCTAACACCCAAAATTACTAATAGGTCACTTCTATTTTAAAACATTAACTAATTCCCCAAAGTTCCAAAATACACCAAAAGACTCCCGAACTCAAATTTATACCACGAACCTTAAAGTTAAAACTTAACAAAATTAACCCAAATAAATCATTAAAATGATTAAATAATTAATAAACAAAGAGCCTGGGTTTCGGGTCGTGACATTTGTTTTGTAGCTAAAAGTGTGAGCGAAAATATTTGGCTGTGGCACAAGCTCTTAAGTCACTTGAACTTAAAGTATCTATCTAAACAAAGCAGGAATAATCTTGTAAAAAGACTTCCCAAGGTTGCTGATCATCATGACAAGAAGTGCGCCACGTGTCAACTTGGCAAACAACCGAAAAATTCTTTCTCCAGCAAGACCAATCCCTCAACTTCTAGATGTTTGCAACTGCTACACATTGATCTATTTGGACCAGTCACCACCGCAAGTATTAGAAGAATCAAGTATACTCTAGTCGTGGTGGATGATTATTCAAGATATACATGGGTGGAAATGATGATCTCAAAAGATGGTTGTTATAACATTTTGACCACCTTATTCAGACTGCTCCAGACCCAAAAAGAAGATGACATCGTTAGTGTTCGATCCGACAATGGAACAGAATTCAAGAACAACGGTGTTGCTCGATATTGCGACGATCATGGGATTGATCACAACTTCTCAACCACTGGCGTTCCTCAACAAAATGGTGTTGTGGAAAGAAAGAATAGGACGTTTATTGAAGTGGGAAAGACGATGATAGCTGAAGCTAAATTGCCTAAGTACTTTTGGAAAGAAGCCATCAACACAGCATGTTTTACTCAAAATCGTTCCCTCATCAACAAACTTCACAACAAGACTCCGTATGAACTTTGGCGTGGTAGAACTCCCAACATTGGATTCTTCAAGATCTTTGGTTGCAAATGTTATATCCTCTACAACGAAAACGAACAAAGAGGTAAATTCGATGCCAAAGCCGACGAATGTATTTTTGTTGGGTATGCCAAACATTCTAAAGCTTTTCGCATTTTTAATAGATCTACATTAGTGATAGTTGAATCTGTACATGTTACCTTTGATGAACATTCTCTCCTTGAGCCATATTTGGCTCCAAATGATTCTGATGATTCTGTTGAGCTTAATGAAATATGTGCTCCTATTTATGATGCGCCTACACTTGAACAGAATCTATCAAATCAAGGAAATCCATCTACATCAAATGCACCTAATTCCTCATATGGCGCACCAAATGAAACATCAGTTGCGCCTCCTTCTAATGTTGCGCCTCTTGATTCTTCTCATGCGCCTATATCTACTGCTGCATCTGGTATTAACCCTAGTTTTAATTCTGAACCAGTTCATCCCCCAAATTTTGATGATTTTGAAGCTGGTGAAGATGTACCAATTGAAGACCTTCAAGTTACTACGACTCAACCTAACTTACCTCCTGAAATTCGCGAAGTTAGAGGTCACCCAATTAATAGTATCATTGGTGATCTAAATGTTGGTGTTCGTACAAGGAGAGCTACAAACTTTGATGCTTAGACTGCATTTATCTCTCAAATTGAACCAAAGAAAGCTGATGAAGCGCTCCAAGATCCTAATTGGGTTGTTACAATGCAAGAAGAACTCAATCAATTTGAACGATGTCAGGTTTGGACTCTTGTTCCAAAACCAAACGATCAAGGAGTGATTGGTACGAAATGGGTGTTCAGAAACAAGATGGATGAGAATGGAACCATCACGAGAAACAAAACAAGATTGGTTGCACAAGGCTATAGGAAATAAGAAGGCATTGATTACGATGAAACTTTTGCGCCCGTAGCAAGACTTGAAGCTATCAGATTATTTCTATCTTACGCCGCTCACAAGAACTTCAAGCTATATCAAATGGATGTGAAGAGCGCGTTTCTAAATAGTGAACTACAAGAACATGTCTACATAGCTCAACCACATGGATTTAAAGATTCAGAATTTCCAAATCATGTGTACAAACTCCAAAAAGCTTTGTATGGGCTCAAGCAAGCACCAAGAGCATGGTATGATACACTATCAAAGTTTCTCATTGAAAAAGGCTTCACTCGCGGTAAAATTGACACAACTCTTTTCATTGCCAAACATAATGGTCATAAATTACTTGCTTAAATTTATGTTAATGATATTATATTTGGTTCTACTAATGAATTGTTGTGCAAGCGCTTTGAGAAACTAATGAAGAGCAAGTTTGAAATGAGAATGATGGGAGAACTCACATTTTTCCTCGGGCTTCAAATCATGCAAATGAATGAAGGCATTCTTATCAATCAAGCCAAATACATAAAGGATTTAATCAAGAAGTTTGGACTTGAGAATGCTAAAGCATATGACACTCCAATAGCTACCGGCAACAAACTCGACAAAGATTTAAAAGGTAAACATGTGATCAAATGCTCTATCGAGGTATGATTGGCTCACTCCTTTATCTTAGTGCTAGTAGGCCAGATATTATGTTTAGTGTTTGTGTTTGCGCTCGTTATCAATCTGACCCTAGAGAAGCGCACTTAATTGCTGTGAAACGTATTATAAGATATCTCTCCGGCACTGTTAATCTTAGACTTTGGTACACCAAAGATTCGAATTTTAAACTTGTAGGTTATTCAGATGCAGATTATGCAGCGTGCACAATTGATAGGAAAAGCATGAGTGGCACTTCTCATTTCCTTGGATATCGACTTGTGTCATGGGCGAGTAAGAAACAAGCCTCAGTCTCTGTATCAACAACGGAAGCAGAATATATCACTGCAGGAAGTTGTTGCTGTCAGATTCTATGGATGAAGCAGGAATTGGTGGACTATGATATCATCGAAGAAAATTGTCCCATCTAATGCGACAATACATCAACCATTGCGGTTTCTGAAAATCCTGTCATGCACTCAAAGACCAAGCACATCGACATCAAATATCACTTCCTCAAAGACCACGTGGAGAAAGGAAATATTCATTTAGAACACGTGGGAACTGACTATCAAATCGCTGACATTCTAACGAAAGCACTTGACGCGAAACGGTTCATATTTTTGAGAGGTGAAATGCGTATGCTTGAACTCAGCTAAATTCAATATAGTTTAGTTACTACTAATGATTTTATGATTTGTTGAGTTATGAGTATCCTAGATTTTAAAAGTTAGATCAATTTCAAAGTTTCAAGGAAACTCACTGCGCGCCCATTGCTTCTGCGCGCCTAGTGTCTATCACGACCCAACCATTTCTGCGCGCATCTGAGCTGCATGCGCCCCTTATGCACCCATTTATGATAACGGCTCAATCAATGCTCCAACATTTAATTCTTCAATAATTGAACGTATTCAATGTCACAAGTACCACGTGAGTTAATTCTTATCATTTATTATAGGAATTTTTGTCTTTTGACATTCCATAATTGTTCAAGGGTACTTGTGCAATTAATTTTCCCTCGTT
This sequence comes from Campanula takesimana, assembly GCA_026119855.1. Taxonomy (NCBI): domain Eukaryota; kingdom Viridiplantae; phylum Streptophyta; class Magnoliopsida; order Asterales; family Campanulaceae; genus Campanula; species Campanula takesimana. The sequence goes on along the minus strand of JAOWBW010000409.1, from coordinate 84,580 downwards.
TTTCATTTTTTTAAAAAAACAAAAATATATATATATATATATATATATATATATATATTTTCTGGGGATATATTTCTTGCACCCCAAACTTACACAAAAACAGATGTTTTTGGGGTTTATGCAAAAATTAGTCAAAATTGCTTATACACTTATAGGGAAAGTGAAGCAGTTTTTCTTTACCTATAGTGTCACATCAATCGTTCTTTGTGTCACTCCTCATTTAATAGCCGTACTTTATATGACACATCCCATTAATGGCCTTTCACTCACCATTAATGCACATCCCTTCAACTTCCATTTTTGTCTAGAATATCTAACCTATATATACTATCTCTACCCCTTCCCTTACCCATTTTAATCATTGCCTACAATCCCTCACCAAATCTCTCTCTTCTCTCCCAGTCTCTCTCTCTCTCTCAGACGCTATCTCTCTCTCTCTCTCTCTACTCATCATCTCTCTTTCTCTTTATCTATATATATATTTCTCTTTTCCTCTTATAAATTTCATTAATGGGTCCTAAGAAAGCATCAAAATCAACCCAAGACGAAATGGTATGAATTCTCAACCCTTAAACTCCTTAATTTTATGAATTTTTTTCTTTTCGTCATTTTTTGCAGGGTTCGTTATTTTTTTCAAAAACCCGAAAACCTTTTTCTTTGTTTAATCATGTTTCGGTGCTCCGTTTTCGAAATCTTTTGTTAGGTTATGTTTGTTTGGTGATTTAGAATCGTTTATACTAACCTTTTCAACGATCAATTTTCTATATTTTGCGAATCTGAAGATTTTCCATTTTTGGACTTTTCGAATTTTTGGACCTTTAAATCCATTTTCTGGATTTGTTATTGATTTTTAATTGTTTTGGTTTACATTTTTGTTATCCTTGTCTTCTTGCGGTCATTTTGACATATTGTATGCTTGATTTGGTGAAGTTTCACGAATTATGTGTTCTTGGTGTTCTTGGTGTTTTTCGAGCACTCAAGACATGTTCTTCGTGTTCTTCGTTATTTTTGCATGACTTGGGTTTCAAAATTTTCGAAACTTGTTTTTCAAAATATTTCATGTTTGATCTTGTTTGCTTGCATGATTATGTATTTTACTTGTTTGTGTGTTTTTCTGTGTCTTTATACTAAGTGTGATTTTAACATAATTATGCGCCTAAATATCCCTTTATGCGCCTAGTCCCTTTATGCGACCTATGTCCTTATGCGCCCTAAGTGATTCATGCGCCTAACAATTGTATTCGCCTCTTGAAAATACAAGTGTTGTACGCCTCAATCACTCACGCGCCTAATGCCATCATGCGCCTAAAATCTTATGCGCCTAAATTCATACTTAGTCAAATTTTTCTATGTTTTAATTTTTCCTTAGTATATTCATAGAACCATGATATGCGCCTCGTATCTGTATGCACCTACAACATATATGCGCCTAATAATAGTATGCGCATGCTATTTTTATGTGCCTATATATTGTTCTGCGCCTGCTCTATACTTAGCTCATTTTATGATTCTATGCGCCTGATTCATCATTAATTTCACTCAATGTTTATTTTTTTCAGGATCCTGCTAATTTCAAGCCCGGTGAGACATTTAATCTCACTGAGCTATCTGCTGTCCAAATCGGTGTTGATATTATGGACCTGATCAGACAAGCTGGACTCCTTCCTTTATTCACTTTGGAGCAACCTTTCTACTTACCGCTCCTCGTGGATGAATTCTTCTCGACTGCTGCTCTCGTTGAGATACCTGCAGATGGATACATGCGCTATAGAATACTCGTCGTTGTTTAAAATGTTGAAGTCACTATCTCTACTGGCACTCTCAAGAATATCATCAACTTCAACACGACTGGCCCTCTGAGTGTAGATGGTAAAATCAATACCTATTCTGCTGCTGCGCAGAATCTTATGGAGAGTACCCATCTCAACATTCCTACTCTTCCGAATAACATCAAATCTGTTGAAATAAGGGATGGTGGTGATCTACTGGCTCATATCGCGCATTTAGTGGGGACTTCCATTATTTTCAAGACGGGTAATGTGAACAGATTCACAATGGAGAAGTGGGAATATACTGCAGCTATTATGGGAAACACAATCCTCAACTGGCCTCAAATTTTGTTCAAAACTTTGTCGGACCAGATTGATAAGTACAACAAAAACAAGGCTGATGGGAAGGCAAACTTCAAAACTCACTACCGAATTCTCACAAAGATTGCGCTTGCCACTTTTTTTGCTGAGAACCCAGTTTATCAAACAACTGATGTTTTGATCTTTGGCAAAGACAGTTTAGTGATGAAACGGCGCAGGAAGCGCATGGCTAAGCGCGCACCGCGTGTAAAAAGTGATCAGTTGGTTGATGAAGCCACTGAGTCATATAAAAAAGTAGATGGCGCAGAACCTGATGTTGCACCTAGCACAGAACAAATTGTGCCCCTTGCAGAAACAAGAACTGCTACAGGCGCAGAAAAGGGCAAAGGCAAAGGGATTGCTGAAAGTACAAGCAGACCTCCTAAGCACCCAAGAACTGAAACAGAAGAAGAGAAAGAACTGAAGTGCACAAAAGAAGCCAATAGACTGGAAGCGCAGAAGAAAAGCGATGAAGAATACAAGTTGAAACAGGCTGCTGAATTAACTAAATCAGAAAGGCGCAAAGGCGCAGGGTCCAGCGCTGATGTACGAACGCCTGCCCCTAATGCGCCTCCTACTGTTCAAGTGCCTGCTACCATTCCTGCTCCCTTATCTTCAGAACGTCAAAGTCTTAGAGACCAAATATCAACTGATTTATTTGGTGAATTTAGTCAAGATACAGCTCAGGGGGAGCCAGAACCCTTAAGGCGCAAATCACCTTCTGTGCACCCCAAACCCCCTACTGCACCCCAATCAAATCCTGAAGAACCCTCTTCCAGTGCATAATATCTACCTTCACCTCCCAGGTGCTCCGCCACTCCTGCGCCCCATACTACTCCTGCGCCTCCTCCTCCCACTCCTGACATGAGTGTGGTTATTTCACTTTTACAGCAACTTCAGCAAGGCCAAGCTCACATTAATTCTTAGATGGAGCTTCATACTTCTATGCTTACTCAGCAAGCAGATGAGATTGCTGCCATTAAGGGGGAGATGGCGCGCATAAATGCTAATATCAAGGACAAACATTTCCTTACTCCTCAACAGTGGAATGATGCTATAGATCAAATGAATGAGCTATTCAAAGGTACTCTTGCTTCCCTACATGAACGTATAGACGGTGGCATCAAACTCACTGATGGCCAAGATTTCATTAACGCCATAAGGGAGGTAGAGTTGAATATAGCAGGTGATATAAGGAAGTTATTTGAGATGGTGGCTGGAGATAGCCAAAAATTATTGAGTGTTGTGGATAAACTCAAAGAAGTTAAGGATGAACTAGAAATCCTGGGTTTAACAGTATATGGTGCTGATCCTGGTGCAGAACCCAAAGCTCCCGAATCCCATGCGCCTTCAGCTCCTGAATCCCTTGCGCCTTCTTCCAGCTCTGCTCCTGGCGCGCATGTTGACATTAATTCCCTGCTCTCAAATATTGAGGTTTTGAAGGAATTAATTGTCACTCATTTCAATGCAGCGCATTCCAGTGCAGACAGGCACACAGATAGAGTTTCTGCTGATATACTCACTGCCCAAGCTGTTGTTGAAGCAAACTTTCAAGCCTTCACTGAAAAATTTTCACAACAGCAGTCCATCACTCAGCGCACCATTGATGAGTATCAAAACATCAATGTTGATCATCTGCGCTACATTAGAGATGGATTCACTGATACTCATGGTGTTTTCAACTGTAATCTTTAAATGTCCAAGCAGATTCAGCGCTCCGTGAAGGAGATAGAAGAAGGATTAAGGGAAGATGATGCGCCTCCTGCTAACCCTTAGTTTCTTATGATTGTAAGTTATTAGAATCTTTAGTGGATTAAGAATCTTTCTGTTAGTGATTTTGGGCTTAACTGTTTTAGCACCTTTTGATTTTTGTTCCATTGAAAACTTGTAATCACCAACTCCTATATTTCGAGTTTTAATGAGAACAAAGCATCACTGTTTATTTCAAACCTTGTTCACTCAAACTTCTTGTTTGTAGAACAATGAATGTTGTTTAAAATCATATGCATCATATTTGAACTGCTTCATATTTCATGCATTGAGTTTAAACTATGTTTAAACACATTTCAAAACTAAAACTCATATACATTTCAAATGTGTTAAACTGTTATTTCTATCATTCCATTTGTAATGTTTTATCTTTATTGAAATAGATTAGAAATCTATATCTTGGACTAGCGTGTGCATTAACTTGAGACATGATTTACCAATATCATTTATTTGGACATGTTTTTATCATGTATAATGTTTGTCCCTGATATAGTAGGTAATGGCATCAATCAAATAGGGGGAGATTGTTGGGTATTCCCACTTATATCTCAGTTTCAATGTAATAGGATTGATTAGATTTGATTGATCCATCACCTAATGGACTTTAGACCCACATGTAAGAAGTATTTATACTTCATTTTTTAGGTTGTCCATTGTAATAGAATAGGCTTAGGAATAGGGCAAGAAGATCAAGATTCAAGAAAAATCAAAAGTTCAGTTTGAGCCACGCGCCTATGCGCCTCTCTCTTGCGCCATGTGCCTCCATAGGCGCGTGCATGAGTATGCCCCTAGCTTAGCTCATGCGCCCTAGATGGCTCAGCGCGCGCTATGTCTACGCGCCCCTTGGCTCAATGCGCATCAATGTTTAATTAACACTCAGTGATTTAATGAAGACTCGAAAAGTTGAAGAGATTCAAACTACGCCAATGATCCAATGGTGGTTAAATAACACGTATGCACCCGCATCTAAGGAAACCTGTCCATAATGGTCATATTTGTGTTATGTGTCTAATGGCTATAAAAGGACACGTGCTCCACTCAATGAGCGACAGCACAGCCGTTCTTTCTCTGACTCACCAATGATTTCCAACGGCTAGTTTTTAGGGCTCTACTATAAATACCCCATAACTTCAACCATTTGAATTGCTAAGCATTTCAGAATTTCTCTCTCAAGCATTTGTTGAAGATTTGAAGATTGCCTTTGATCTTTCCAGAATTCTCAAGAACATCTTCATAACTTCATCCTTAGCCCAGATCCTCAAGCAAAAACACTTTAGTTTTCTTGTGCTCTCAATCTCAAAGATCTAAAGAGCCTTGAATCTAAAATCACACACGCACCTCTTTAGGTTTGATCACTTAGATCTTTCCTTTAGAGATACACCAGTTATTGTCTAGGATTTGTTCATTCATAGAATATTAGATCTTGAGTTAGTTTATAAGCTCAAACGATTGTAATTTGTAACACTCTCTCATTATATAAGATCTCCATTAGAAATCCAAGACTAACCATCTTGGTAGAGGACGTAGATCATTTTCCCGATCAAACCTCTCCAAATAGCGCGTATTAATTTCTTGTCATTTACTTTCAAGTTATTATCTTATCTCACTATTTGCTTGTTTAATCATTGTAGATTGATTGATCTGAATTGTGTTGTGTTGGTTATATCATTTGCCTAAGTTCCTTATTTCACCCGCTTTGAGCCAAAATACTTAGAGTGTGTGTTGCCCCCTTTTAGTCATTTGCGCTTATTTTACTTAACTATTCTGTTGTGCATTTCACTCACTCACTTAGGCACATTTCATAACGCTTACTTAATTAAGTGCGCATTTGCCATTGAATTTTCAAGGGTACGAAAAGAATTTTAAAACAGCTATTCACCCCCCCGTCTAGCTATTTTCCATACCCTTGTTGCCCTTTAGGACCAACAAGTTGCCAAAAGTTGCTAACTCTAGGACCCAAAAAGGAATAAAGGGGACCTGCTTTAAATGTTTATATTTCAGGTTCTTTGCTTCATGGCTGAATCTTCAAAAGCTAAAACGTATGAGTGGATTCTCAATAGTGGGTGTTCACGACACATGACTGGAGATGAATCCTTACTTGAAGATGTCCATGAAGAAAGAGGTCCCTCTGTAACATTTGGTGATAATAATAAAGGTCAAGTTGTAGCATATGGAAAGCTCAAGAAATACAAAGTGTGCATTGAAAGAGTCTCTCTCGTCGAAGGGCTCAAGCACAACTTATTATCCATATCTCAATTCTGCGACAAAGGATTAGAATGCCATTTTACCTCAACTCAATGTCTTATCAAGAATGGCAAAACTGGAGCTACATTACTCACGGGATATCGTAAGATAAATATTTACATTATTGATTTCCACAGTATGAACTCTAGTACTAATCTTTGTTTTGTAGCTAAAAGTGTGAGCGAAAATAGTTGGCTGTGGCACAAGCGCTTAAGTCACTTGAACTTCAATTATCTATCTAAACTCAGCATGAATAATCTAGTTAAAGGACTTCCCAAGGTTGTTGATCATCATGACAAGAAGTGCGCCGCATGTCAACTTGGCAAACAATCGAAGCAATCTTTCTCCAGCAAGACAAATCCTTCAACTACTAGATGTTTGCAACTGCTGCACATTGATCTATTTGGACCAGTCACCACCGCAAGTATTAGAAGAAACAAGTATACTCTAGTTATGGTGGATGATTATTCAAGATATACATGGGTGGAAATGATGATCTCAAAAGACGATTGTTATGACATTTTGACCACCTTATTCAGAGTGCTCCAAACCCAAAAAGAAGATGACATCGTTAGTGTTCAATCCGACAATGGAACAGAATTCAAGAACAACGGTGTTGCTCGATATTGCTACGATCAGGGGATAGATCACAACTTTTCAACCGCTGGAGTTCCTCAACAAAATGGCGTTGTGAAAAGAAAGAAGAGGACGTTGATTGAAGCGGGAAAGACGATGTAAGAGCCCGCGCTCGAAGCCAAACACCGAAGTGATCGCTCGTGAAAGAGATTCGGTATCATTTCATGCTAATACGCTTTTGGAAATGCGCTCAGTTCTCACACAATGGTTTCCTCTCGATGGAATCAAAACAGTAAAGAGTCGCCACCTCATTTTATTTTAGGAAAAACGAAGATAAAACCTTTTTTTAGAGAAAGTGGGTTCGGGGGCTAAGTTACGAGAAGAGAAGGGGTTAGGCACTCTCCTCGCCCGTGATGGTCTCTATCATGCATGCCACATAGATTCACTTTATGCCTTTTACCTTGCTTTTATGCCCTAACAAAAATGGTGATTTGATATAAGAGGAAGTCTTCCTATTCTAGGAATGTTTGCTTTAATTCACAAATGAGAGTCGGTTTGGGTGGACTCACACTTGGTTTTGAAAATGGTTTAGCATTCATATCCAGTAAAGGAGATCACAAAAATGGGGTGGGGGATTAATATTTAAAATGGTGTACAAAAGGGAAACAAATCCCACAACAAATGAATGTCCAAAAGTCCGTCCCCAAAGATTTTAGGGACTGCTGTCCATATTTCCTTCTTGTACCTGTTCTGATGCTTGCAAAATCTGGAAAGTAAATGTTAGGAAAAGTCCCTAGCATATCAAGTATCAACCATGAATTTTCCTCTGATTTTAGGGGCATGTTATGGTGTCCAAATAAGGCATGCAAGATCATACTTTCAACATCCTAATCTGACAGATATTCATACTTCCACTAAAGATCCACCTTGTTCATCATGCAAACGGGGGAATCATGGGGAACACTAAACATGAAAGTTATTCATAACATATAAAATTTTGGATATGGAGCATTTAAAATCCATCAAGAAAGATTAGGTCATGCAAAACACCTCTGACATTTTGGTGTCAGAACAGGAGATATGTAAATCTGAGAACAGAGAGTTGGAACAAAAAATGGAAAGAACCTCTTCCACTCAGGGTAAAAATAAGATATGTACATTATCATTTTCCTATGTTTTTCTAGAACAAACCATATTTTGTGGTCTAAGACCAAAAACTACGTTTTATATGCATAAAGAGGGCAACAAGGCAGAAAGATACAGACTGACAGACTGCTGGAAATCCATACAAGGCATGAAGATACTCATGAAAACCCACTCAAATGGGATGATATGGACATGAGACCTTTAACATACATATATCCACATATTAAAAATGCAAAACAACACCCATTCATGCTTTTAACTCAGATTACATGATGGTTAACATGTAGAGAAAACAAGTCATGGACAGATTTGGGGGTTTTAAAGAAAGCATCATGTTCATCTTTTGGAAGGCCTCCCCAAATCATCTTATATCAACAATAACATGAAAAATGAAAATATGCACATTATTTACAGTAGGAAACAACTCAAGAATCCAAGGTCATCATGACCACTCATTTGAACATGAACATAGCAAAAGTAGCAAATATTACATTGATGTTTCCCAAATGGAGGTCTAGCCTAACAAGTGGCTAGACCTCTTTACAAATCACATAGAGATCTACATTTTACATAGATGAATCTTACAAGAACAAGATATGACCTAGATGTGCTTCCTTTGCTTACAAGGGAAGGTTTTTTTTTGTTTTTGTTTTCTTAAGGTGTTTGCCTTGATTGAGAGAGTGTTTAGGTGAGTTGTTTGCTTTGCTTTGTGTAGTGTTTAGGGTGGGATAATGGTGATGATATGGTGGTGTTGTGGTGGTTTATGGACTGATGTTTGAGAGCTCTTTTTGTGCTTAGAGAGAGCAAGAGTGTTATGTGAATGTATCTCTCATAAAATGGATGAGGGAGGTGAGTATATGGATGAGGGAGGTGGTCAAAATGACCATAGATCACCCTTGCTAGGCTTAGGGGCCATTTCACGGGTCATCTACCTGGGTAGGAGCAGCTGGGAAGGGATTAAAGTTGATGTGAATGGCCAAGTTGCTGAAGAACAAACTGCAGGTCTGGAGCTCCCATAGTAGCCGTGCGGCTTGGACTGGTGGTCGGGGAGATTTGACTTTGCCACATGTCGCGCTCCGATTAGACCATTCTCTATCCACTTGGCCAACCACCTTCATCCACTTGCTGCAATGTGGTTGGGCATCATTACTCTTGCTTGAATTCTTTGACGTGAATGAGCCACAATTCCGCTTCCGGTATTGGTTCCGTAACAGTCCAAGATTTGTCCGAATGCGCCCATAACGGTGTCTCGGTTGTCCGTGGTCCCAACATGAATGTTGCTTGAAATAATCTAGTGGGTACGTACGTCTATCTGAAATTTGTTAATGAGCAAGGAATGACAATTATATATTTTTAATGCACAGAATGGATAATAACGAGCAGTTCTAAGGGTGCGGGCCCCGTTTTGGGTCCCGCGGCTCAAAAATTGAAGTACATGCTTGTTTACTCGTTTTTTCGCTCTGATCATGAATTTGAAGTCTGTTAATCCATTAGATGCACCGATAAGGCTCACGGAACTTCCGCATAGCCAAATCTGGGCTTAGGTCAATTTTAGGGTTTAGACCAATAAAAGGGGTTTAATAAGGGGTGCGAGATCGGGGTATCTACAGAGCCCCTCGTCGAATCTCCTTGTAATGTAAAGGGGATTCTACGATTCACTAAGAGACACACGATCTCGTCTAGGGTGTAACGGCTGGGTCCAAAGTAGGACTTCCTACATATCTCTTTCAAGAATCAAGCCTCCGTAGTTCTAACTCAAACAAGCAATCAAACAAAGACAAACAATGGTCGGTCCCAGATTCCTGGTTTACCTACGTGTATCTTTCGAGAGTCAGACCAATTTTAGTTCAGGTTTATTGAAATTTAAAATGCAGGGGGTTGCATTGAGATGCGTTGTCTCTTTGCTGGGGAGGAAATTGACATGAGAAAACATTTATGAGAACGGGTGACTGAGTTCATCGGGGTGAACTGCCTACGTATCCCTCCATGGGAATCAAGTCAAAATGTATTTCGGGGGAGGTACAACTCGGGCAGGCGAGAAGACCAAGGTGGAACAACAATACTCAAGGATTGATGCAAGGTACAATCGGAGCGGGGGGTACATCTCAGAATCCGAGAGATGACCTAATTCAACAATGATCAAGGATTGACGCAAGGTACAATCGGAGGGGTAGATACATCTCAGAATCTGGGAGATGAACTAATTCAACAATGCTCAAGGATTGACGCAAGGTACAATCGGAGCGGGGGGTACATCTCAGAATCCGGGAGATGACCTAATTCAACATCAAAATGAGTCGCATTTCTGACTCAGGGGATTGGTATTTGACCAACAACTTGTTAAAAACAGGCGACTGAGTTCACCGGGATAAACTGCCTACGTATCCCTCCATAGGAATCAAATCGAGTCGTAGTTCTGGGAGGACCCAACTCAACATTAAGAGAAGGTTTAAAATCAACATTACTCAAGGATTGACGCAAGGTACAATCCGAGTGGAGGTACATCTCAAAATCCGGGAGATGACCTAAGTTCAACATCATTTAAAGGTACAACCCAGGCAGATGGGAAGACCAAAACTGTCATCATCAAAGGTACAACCCGGGCAAGCAGAGAGACCTAAATATTCATCATTCAAAGGTACAACCCAGGCAGGCGGGAAGATCAGAACTGTCATCATCAAAGGTAAAACCTGGGTAGGCGGAGGGACCAAAAGCATCATCATTCAAAGGACTGACGCCTTGCACAATCTGAGGGAGGTACAACCCAAGCAGGCGGGAAGACCAAAATCTAACAAAGATATTCATATGCACAAAATAAAATTAAGGATACGCTGCATTCTGAGCCGTCCAGATTCTTATGCCTTTGTTTTGCTGTGTGATGAGATTTTTGTGCTTTGTTAAGCACCGAACCATCACTTCGCGTGGCCTCTTGGCATTGTATTAAGTGCTTCAATCTCATTTTGGATTCCCGTTCACCCTAAAAGGGTTTTTGATTCTTTCACAATCAAGCTACTCCGCCTTTGGAGTCGCTGTGACTCTTGGAAATTGATACCAGGTTGGAATCATTCAATTTTGACTGAAGTATCACGTATACCAGGAGAAATGACACGATTAACATTGTCTGTTGTGACCTGCAAGTTAGCTCTTTGGTTTTGTCATTGTTGTTGGATTTTGATCGCTTGCAATGAGCAACCTCTTTGTGAAGCCAAGATGTGATTCGTTGTGTGGTTCCAACTTCGTACCTGCATAAGATTTTTTGCAAGTATGTGGTCGTGCCTGAAAATTCAAGCTGCCTACGTATCTCTTTCGAGAATCAGACCAACGTAGTTTGACTTTGGCAACTCAAACAGATTTTGCAGAAAGGGCACTGGGAAATCTCATTCCCTGAGCATCCCTGTTGACGAGGAACTTTTTGTGAAGACCATGATGTGGTTCGTTGTGATGTCAACTTCGTACCTGCGTAAGATTTTTTGCTAGTATGTGGTCGTGCCTAAAAATTCAAGCTGCCTACGTATCTCTTTCGAGAATCAGACCAACGTAGTTTGAATTTGGCAAATCGAACTGATTATTTTTCAAAAGGTCATTAGGAAATTTCATTCCCTACATAGAAACATGAGCGTCGACTTCGTCGAGGATCCTTCTTGTGAGGACCATGATGTGGCAAAATGGATGATGTGTACCTGCAAGAGATTTTCAAGAGCAAGCAACATATATCTTGATATTGATGAGGAACCTTTTGTGAGGACCATGATGCGGCAGGGTGGATGACATGTACCTGCAAGAGATTTTAAAGAGCAAGCAGAATATATCTTCGACATTAATGTGCTCGAGAGTGTCATTCATGTGCAACAAATGTTTTAGAACAAATACATGGATTGAAATCTTTAAGATCGAGAGATTCAGAGAAATATTGGGACAAGAATGCATTCTCTTTTCATTTTGCAACCATTTTTCTTTTGAAGGGTGAAAGTCAAATTTCTCCTTTTATGCATGATGATTTTTTTTTCATTTGATTTTCCTTTTATTTGACACATGTGCATTGCTCGCATATCAAACTTTGCTTATTATGAATGAATGAGTGAGAATTTATGAATGAATAGAGGGAGAATCATGAATGAAATGGATTTTTGCATTTTATTTTGAATTTTGCATTTTTTGCGAAAATGAGGAGTATGGAGATGTGTTTGGTGAAGCAAAGCCGAAAGCCTAGCGCGAACACTCAAAAGATCAATTTCGAACACTCATTTGATCAAGACTACTCAACGGTATATCTCCGGATGCTATCGTTGGGTCAGCCCCAGTCGTCGGCTGAAGAAACCCCATTTGTTCTTTCTGACATCATTCCCCCAGCATTCTTGCTGGTGAGGCCCCAGTGTCTTGCAAGGATCAACTTCAGATGTTGGCTACGGAAGCCTCGGTATCTTCCAAGGATTAACCTCAGATTTTGGCTATGGAAGTCCCAGTCAATATAGGACAAGCCTCTGAATTTGGCATATGCAGCTCTTGTTGTACTTGAAGAGTGGATCTCATGTTGATCCAAATTGTCATTTTGAGACAACTTCATGCTTTGGAATTTCAATCGCTGGGGTCTCAACTGTCATTGAGAGTTATTAAAATGTTCTATGTCTCACTGTTGGAGGCAATTCACAATTCCTGACATGCAATACCCAATCGGTAGGGAGTCAGCTGTCTTTGAGAGTTGTCTTGTCATTCGATGCTTCTCTGTCGGAGGCAATTCACAATTCGTGACATGCGATACCCAATCGGTAGGGAGTCAACTATCTTTGAGATTTGTTCAATCATTCGATGCTTCTTTGTCTGAGGCAATTCACAATTACTGACATGCGATACCCAATCGGTAGGGAGTCAACTGTCTTTGAGAGTTAACTTGTTATTCGATGCTTCTCTGTCGGAGGCAATTCACAATTTCTGACATGCAATACCCAATCAGTAGGGAGTCAACTGTCTTTGAGAGTTGTTCGGCGGGAATCAATCCTGATGTTGCTGAAGAACGAGCTTTGGGCTTGGTGGGCCATACTGTCAATTCGAGATGGGGCTGCGTTCTGATGATCCATCCATAAGGGACCTAACTGTCTATGAGAGTCATCCCACATTCGATGGTTTGCTGCTGATCATAATTCACGTTTTCTGACATTCAATACTCCTTTTTTGAGGAATCAACTATCATTGAAAGTTGTTCTGTACTCTGGCATTTTTCCGAAGAACAAGCTTTGAGTTTTGCGGGCCATACTGTCAATCCGAGATGGCGCTGTGTTCTGATGATCCATACATACGGGACCTAACTGTCTATGAGAGTTGTCCCACATCCTTACTGTTATCAATCTTGAGAGTTACTGACACTAATGATGCTTCCCAAAAGTTAACCTCCGCATTTCCTGCGTTCCTTCAAAGGATCAACTGTCAATGAGAGTTGTTTTTGTACTCTGGCATTTTGCCATCTGAATTTCCGTGTCACCCAGAGCAAACCATTCTCAACAAATCGTATTGCATAAAGCCACATCATTGCTTTTGAAACTAACTCAAGACTCTGATATGCAGTCCCCGTTCGTGTTCATTCATTCAAGATCACTTGCCGACATTGAGAGTTTGAAATCTAAGGAATAGCATTCCTTTGTCTCTTTTGCTGTGACAACTTGCAGGAGTTGGAAGGGGAAGGCATGAGGCCAGTGTTTTGTGGAAGCAAAGGGAAATCCCAGTGGGATCTCTGACATCGTGTTTGCGCAGAAGTGAAATGACGGAAGGACGAGAGTAGGGGGAAGCCCCTAGACTCGAGAAAATATGCATACTCACACATTAAAATCAAAGACTCAAGACTTAAACTTACGTTATCTTTCAAATGCCTTTAAATCAATAATTATGGACAAATCATTTGGACTTAAATTAGACCGCGACAAATTGACATGAGAACATCGTTGGGAAAACGTTGTGATTCGCGCCGCTATTTGACCTCATTTGGTGAGAGGCCTTCGTCGTTGTCTCTTCTTCTTGATATTGATCACACCCTTGGAGGCTGCACGATTTTTTTTTGTTCTTGGGCCCCCTCAGTGTAAGGGGGAGGTAGAGCACATTGGTCTCCAACATAAGTCACCAGTTGTCGTCGTTGATGGTACTTTGCCCAAAGTTGAAAGATCGAGATCTTCTTTAGTGCTGATTGCCTCGCATGCGCGGTGCTCCTTGAAACTGATGATGTCTCATGAGATTGTCTGACCCTCGGTCCATGTCTCGTTTTTTTTGTGTGTAACGAGTGATGAAGTCTTCATTATGAATTGCCAACTGCCGTCATTGAAGGCACACACATGGAATTGAAGTGTCGGGATATCCTTTCTAAAATAATTGAATTAAACAATAAAGCGAATGAAATATATGCAAGAATAAATAACTGATGTTTCTTCTTCTTCTTCTTCTTGTTTTTTTTTTTTTTTTTTGATCTCTCCTTTTTTGCTCTCAGTTTTTTTTTTTTTTTTGCACTCAAAAAGAAACATCATTGCTTCTAAAACATAACAACTTTACAAGATACAAATTTAAAAATGCAAAAATTTACAATGCATCATACATTAAAAAAACAATCGCCGACACTTGCAGTTGCGTCAGTGTGATAGTTTTCAGCCTTTGCCATTTGATTGGCCTTTCTGATCATGCCCTTGATTGCACCCTGAAATCTTCGTTCGTCGGGTGACTTTGTTGATCGCCTTCGTGAACTTCGTTGGTTGCCTTCGGCCCTACTTCCCATCTCAATTAATCACAGTCTAATTTTGTTCAGATTTCATTGATTGCTTCTAATTAAGTGAGATTCATTTTAAGCTTTATGATTCAAAAGGCATTTGATAATAACGCAAATTCATTCACTGAAAGGACTATGTTACAGGACAAGCAATAAAATAAAAGCACAAAGACAACACACTCTTAGACTTAGAAGACAAAGAAGATGTGTGAGCACATTACAAAGCGATACGCAAAAGGGACAGGATTAAGAGTAGGGGCGGTGAGCCCAGTCACAAGCAAAAAGAGATCTAGGCACTAGAAGCTAGAAATCTCCAAAAGTGAGCAAAAGTGTTGCAGCCTTGCAAGCTAGCAAACCAAAAGTCTGTCCGTTTATTACCCACGTCGTCGGAGTGAAAACAGTGGTCTCAGGAGTCAATGAGCCCCAAGGAAAAAACATTCCCATATCAAAATCAGGTCTGAGGTTTAACCAACCGCCTCGTTATCGATGAGGTTCTGAATTGCATTCTTAAGAGACCAACATGAATCTGTATCATGTCTAGGATATCGGTGGTATTTGCAGTACTCCAGGACATCCCAACCTTTAGGAAATGGCTGGGGTGATCGATATTTCTCCATGGGTTTCAGATGTCCATGAAAAACCAAAACACGCAAGATTTTAGACATGGGGGCACCGAAGTTATCAAACACCCGATTTGCTGCTGATGTGGGCTTCTCTATGACCTCTTCATCGATGAGGCTTTGGATGGCATGCCGAATAGAGAAACAATTGTTGGTGTCATGGCCATTTGATTGATGATACTAGCAGTAGGCAGTAGACTCCCATCGCTTGGGTATGTTACTCGGTGGCTTGTATCCTTCCATCGGTTTCAGAAAGCCTTTGTTCACGAGGTCATGGAAAACCGTAATCATTGGAGCATCAAGCTCATCAAAATGCCTATCATGGCTGCTAAACCTCCTCAAACTAAACTTATCCCTCCTTGGAGCAAATGCCAGAATCTGGGGAGTATTCTTGAAAGTTAAGTTTTGGTCGCGAGACCATGAGAACCAAGAATTTGTATCATGTTCAAACTCGGTCGTACACATTGCACTTTCCGTTGAGGATTTCCTGAAACCAAGGTATGAGGAGTGGGTTTTGGTATCAACGTGCTGGGCCATCTCAAGGAAAGAGGTAAAAGTTGGGATGGTGTCTTGAGTGGGGTTTGGACAAGTGTATGGTACTTGGTGAGAGGCTCCATCTTTGGGAAAGGTGACTATTTTTTGTGGTTGAACACGGGATTCCATGGCTTTTGGAACAACAAGTGAATGGGAGTCCTTGAGTCCCATGTGGGCTTCATTCTGTAAGAGGGCTATCACACGGTCTATCATTTCCTCTTGATCCCCTTGGAAGCTACTCTTCATGTATTCTGTCTGGGCTGTCATTTGCTTCCCTAACAATTGCTCCATTGTATAACTCGGCTCAAAGTCGGACGAGCCCTCAGTTGAGTTTGATGATGTATGTCCTTTGTTGGCCATGATTGATGGTGAAGACCGGAGTAGAGCTTTGATCAAATTGATGCTTGAAACGGACCTTGAATGTCGCGCTAGAGAACAAGAAGAATTCTCCCTCTACAAGACGGGTGAAAAAGAAAACCTATTTTAGATTTTCGGGGAATGAAGCTTTATGTACAAAAGAAGCTTTGTTTTTTTTTTTTTCAAAATTTGAAGCGCAAGCAACGCACAAACCTATGAATGCCGGACAAGCACCTTGCTTTGTTTTGACACGCTTTTACATGAAATCTTGGAATAGTGGATACCGTCTCCAAAGTATAGGACCAACGTTTTACACCTGTACTATTGGTTGTCCAAGCCCCTAGCGAAGGGCCTATACTCTTTCGGGGATCCACCATTCGGTTACGGTCTAAGGGAGGGTCTTGACAATTTAAAGTCAATCCGAGCATTTCAATGAATTTCCACAATGTGGGTTGATTATGACCTTTTTGGAAAATGCATAGGATTGAGGTGAAATTGCTAGACAAAAACCGGCATGAAGTCTGGGACGTGTCATTTTTTTTTTTGAAAATATGGACATCGTGGCTTGGTAACGGGGAAGATTGGCTTACACCCATCGCAACGACTAATAGGCGCGCTTTGGGGTGAGAATGTACACCGCGGCCCCTATAGGGAAGTCGATGAGCTCCCTTATACCCTCGGGTTACCTTCTCGGGTTTGTACGGTTCTACGAGACGTTATTTTCAAAAACGTGCATGTGTGTGAGGTATCTATAAGTTCAAAAATGATTTTGAAAGCAAGTAAAGAAAACAAGAAAATCCTTTTCTCTTTTTTTTTTTTTTTAAGGGAATCACCCACCACGCATGAATATATATACAAATAAGAGGGTGAAGGCAAAAGAATGTCCCTACAAGACAAAGGTTAGGGTATAAATATATATAACCCAAGTAAGGCAAGTAAAGCATGGCACACACAAAGATTAGAGTCCAGCCCACTTTTAAAATTTCCCCAGCAGAGTCGCTACTGTGAGAGCCCGCGCTCGAAGCCAAACACCGAAGTGATCGCTCGTGAAAGCGATTCGGTATCATTTCGTGCTAATACGATTTTGGAAATGCGCTCTGTTCTCACACAATGGTTTCCTCTCGATGGAATCAAAACAGTAAAGAGTCGCCACCTCATTTTATTTTAGGAAAAATGAAGATAAAACCTTTTTTAGAGAAAGTGGGTTCGGGGGCTAAGTTACGAGAAAAGAAGGGGTTAGGCACTCTCCTCGCCCATGATGGTCTCTAGCATGCATGCCACGTAGATTCATTTTATGCCTTTTACCTTACTTTTATGCCCTAACAAAAATGGTGATTTGATATAAGAGGAAGTCTTCCTATTCTAGGAATGTTTGCTTTAATTCACAAATGAGAGTCGGTTTGGGTGGACTCACACTTGGTTTTGAAAATGGTTTAGCATTCATATCCAGTAAAGGATATCACAAAGAGGGGGTGGGGGATTAATATTTACAATGGTGTACAAAAGGGAAACAAATTCCACAACAAATGAATGTCCAAAAGTCCGTCCCCAAAGATTTTAGGGACTGCTGTCCATATTTCTTTCTTGTACCTGTTCTTATGCTTGCAAAATCTGGAAAGTGAATATTAGGTAAAGTCCCTAACACATCAAGTATCAACCATGAATTTTCCTCTGATTTTAGGGGAATGTTATGGTGTCCAAATAAGGCATACAAGATCATACTTTCAACAGCCTAATCTGACAGATATTCATACTTCCACAAAAGATCCACCTTGTTCATCATGCAAACGGGGGAATCATGGGGAACACTAAACATGAAAGTTATTCCTAACATATCAAAGTTTAGATATGGAGCATTTCAAAGCCATCAAAAGATTAGGTCATGCAAAACACCTCTGGCATTTGGTGTCAGAACAGGAGATATGTAAATCTGAGAACAGAACCTCTTAAACTCAGGGTAAAAATAAGATATGTACATGATAATTTTCCTCTGTTTGTCTACAACAAACAATATCTTGTGGTCTAAGACCAAAAACCATGTTTTATATGCATAAAGAGAGCAACAAGGCAGAAAGATACAGACTGACAGACTGCTGGAAATCCATATAAGGCATGAAGATACTCATGAGAACCCATTCAAATGGGATGATATGGACATGAGACCTTTAACATACATAAATCCACATATTAAAAATGCAAACCAACACCCATTCATGCTTTTAACTCAGGTTACATGATGGTTAACATGTAGAGAAAACAAGTCATGGACAGATTTGGGGGTTTTAAAGAAAGCATCATGTTCATCTTTTGGAAGACCTCCCCAAATCATCTTGTATCAAAACTAACATGAAAATATGAACAATATGCACATTATTTACAGTAGGAAACAACTCAATAATCCAAGGTCATCATGAACACTCATTTGGACATGAACATAGCAAAAGTAGCAAATATTACATTGATGTTTCCCAAATGGAGGTCTAGCCTAACAAGTGGCTAGACCTCTTTACAAATCACATAGAGATCTACATTTTACATAGATGAATTTTACAAGAACAAGAGATTACCGATATGTGCTTCCTTTGCTTCCAAGGGAAGGCTTTTTTTTTTTTGTTGTTTTCTTAAGGTGTTTGTCTTGATTGAGAGAGTGTTTGGGTGAGTTGTTTGCTTTGCTTTGTGTAGTGTTTAGGGTGGGATAATGGTGGTGATATGGTGGTGTTGTGGTGGTTTATGGACTGAGGTTTGAGAGCTCTTTTTGTGCTTAGAGAGAGAAAGAGTGTTATCTGAATGTATCTCTCATAAAATGGATGAGGGAGGTGAGTATATGGATGAGGGAGGTGGTCAAAATGACCATAGATCACCCTTGCTAGGATTAGGGGCCATTTCAGGGGTCATCTACCCGGGTAGGAGCAGCTGGGAAGGGATTAAAGTTTATGTGAATGGCCAAGTTGCTGAAGAACAAACTGCAGGTCTGGAGCTTCCATAGTAGCTGTACGGCTTGGACTGGTGGTTGGGGAGATTTGACTTTGCCACGTGTCGCGCTCCGATTAGACCATTCTCTATCCACTTGGCCAACCACCTTCATCCACTTGCTGCAATGTGGTTGGGCATCATTACTCTTGATTGAATGCTTTGTCTTGAATGAGCCACAATTCTGCTTCCGGTATTGGTTCCGTAACAGTCCAAGATTTGTCCGAATGCGCGCATAAAGGTGTCTCGGTTGTCCGCGGTTCCAACATGAAAGTTGCTTGAAATAATCCCGTGGTCACGTACGTCTATCTTAAATATGTTAATGAGAAAGGAATGACAATTATACATTTTTAATGCACAGAATGAATAATAACGAGCAGTTCTAAGGGTGCGGGCCCCGTTTCGGGTCTCGCAGCTCAAAAATTGAAGTACATGCCTGTTTACTCATTTTTTTGCTCTAATCATGAATTTGAAGTCCGTTAATCCATTCGATGCACCGATAAGGCTCACGGCCCTCCCGCATAGCCAAATCTGGACTTAGGTCAATTTTAGGGTTTAGACCAATAAAAGGGGTTTGATAAGGGATGCGAGATCGGGGTATCTACAGACGATGATAGCTGAAGCTAAATTGCCTAAGTACTTTTGGGAAGAAGCTATTAACACAACATGTTTTACTCAAAATCGTTCCCTCATCAACAAACTTCACAACAAGACCCCGTATGAACTTTGGCATGGTAGAACTCCCAACATTGCATTCTTCAAGATCTTTGGCTGCAAATGTTATATCCTCTACAACAGAAATGAATATAGAGGTAAATTCGATGCCAAAGCCGACGAAGGTATTTTTGTTGGGTATGCCAAACATTCTAAAGCTTTTCGCGTTTTTAATAGATCTACATTAGTGATAGTTGAATCTGTACATGTTACATTTGATGAGCATTCTCTCTTTGAGCCACATTTGGCTCCAAATGTTGCTGATGATTCTATTGAGTTTAATGAGACTGGTGCTCCTATTCATGCTGCGTCTACACAAGATCAGAATCTATCAACTCAAGGAAATCCATCTACATTAGTTGCTCCTAACTCAATGTATGGTGCGCCTGGTGAATCTTCAATTGCGCCTTCCTTGAATATCGCGCCTCTTGATTCCTCTCACGCACCTATATCTATTGCTTCATCTAGTGTTAACCCCAGTTTCAACTCTACACCAGTTCAACCCCCTAATTTTGATGATCTTGAAGCTGGTGAAGATGTACCAATTGAAAACCTTCAAGTTACTACAACTCAACCTAACTTACCTCCTGAAATTCGTGAGGTTAAAGGTCACCCAATTGCTAATATCATTGGTTATCTACAAGTTGGGGTTCGTACAAGGAGAGCTACAAACTTTGATGCTTACACTGTATTTATCTCTCAAATTAAACCGAAGAAGGCTCAAGAAGCACTCCAAGATCCGAATTGTGTTGTTGCAATGCAAGAAGAACTCAATCAATTTGAACGATGTAAGGTTTGGACTCTTGTTCCAAGACCAACTGATCAAGGAGTGATTGGTACGAAATGGGTGTTCAGAAACAAGATGGATGAGAATGGAACCATCACAAGAAACAAAGCAAGATTGGTTGCACAAGGCTATAGGCAAGAAGAAGGAATTGATTACGATGAAACTTTCGCGCCCGTAGCAAGACTTGAAGCTATCAGACTCTTTCTAGCTTACGTTGTTCACAAGAACTTCAAGTTATATCAAATGGATGTGAAGAGCGCGTTTCTAAATGGTGAACTCCAAGAACAAGTCTTTGTAGCTCAACCACCTGGGTTTGAAGATTCACAATTTCCAAATCATGTCTACAAACTCCAGAAAGCTTTGTATGGGCTCAAGCAAGCACCAAGAGCATGGTATGATACACTATCCAAGTTTCTCATTGAGAAAGGCTTCACTCGCGGTAAAATCGATACAACTCTTTTCATTGCCAAACATAATGGTCATAAATTACTTGTTCAAATTTATGTTGATGATATTATATTTGGTTCTACTAATGAATTGTTGTGGAAGCGCTTTGAGAAACTAATGAAGAGCAAGTTTGAAATGAGTATGATGGGAGAACTCACTTTCTTCCTCGGGCTTCAAATCAAACAAATGAATGAAGGCATATTTATCAACCAAGCTAAATATACAAGGGATCTAATCAAGAAGTTTGGCCTAGAGAATGCTAAAGCATACGACACTCCAATGGCTACCGGCAACAAACTCGACAAAGATTTAAAAGGTAAACGTGTTGATCAAACTCTTTACCGAGGTATGATTGGCTCACTCCTTTATCTTACTGCTAGTAGGCCCGATATTATGTTTAGTGTTAGTGTTTGCGCTCGTTATCAATCTGAGCCTAGAGAAGCGCACTTAATTGCTGTGAAACGTATTATATGCTATCTTTCCGGGACTGTTAACCTTAGACTTTGGTTCACCAAAGATTCAAATTTTAAACTTGTAGGTTATTCAGATGCGGATTATGCAACGTGCACGATTGATAGGAAAAGCACAAGTGGCACTTGTCATTTCCTCGGATATCGACTTGTGTCATGGGCGAGTAAGAAACAAGCTTTAGTAGCTGTATCAACAACGAAAGCAGAATATATCGCTGCAGAAAGTTGTTGCTGTTAGATTCTATGGATGAAGCAGCAATTGGTGGACTATGATATAATCGAAGAAAATTGTCCCATCTACTGCGACAATACATCAATAATTGCGGTTTCTGAAAATCCTATCATGCACTCCAAAACCAAGCACATCGACATCAAATATCACTTCCTCAAAGACCACGTGGAGAAAGCCAACATTCATTTGGAACACGTGGGAACCGACTTTCAAATCGCCGACATTCTAACGAAAGCACTTGATGCGAAACGGTTCATCTTTTTGAGAGGTGAAATGGGTATGCTTGAACTCAACTAGTACATATTGTTTTCTTATTACTAATGATTTTATGTCTTTTTTGAGTTATCTATATCCTAGGTTCAAATGTAAGATCATTTTTCAAAAGTTTCAAGGAAACTATGCGCCTTGTACGCGCCTCACTCTCTGCGCGCCCAAAGTGCCTTATGCGCCTAAATCATACTGCGCGCCTCGACGAGTTATGCGCCTCCCATGCGCCCAATAAATGATTACGGCTCAATCAATGCTCAAATTTAATATTTCAATGATTGAACGTATTCAATTTTCACAAGTACCAAGTAAGTTACTTATTATCATTTATTATGGAGAATCTTTGTCTTTTGACATTCCATAATTGTTCAAGGGTACTTGTGAAATTACTTTTCCCTCGTTTTGAGTTTTTCAAAAATTTTATTTTCTGGGGATATATTTCTTGCACCCTAAACTTACACAAAAACAGGTGTTTTTGGGGTTTGTGCAAAAATTTGGTCATAATTGTTTATACACTTAAAAGGGAAGTGGAACAATTTTTCTTTACCCAACATGTCACATCAATGTACTTTGGGTCATTCATCACTTAATGAGCCGTCATCTTTAAAACCCTCACCATTAATGCTCTGTACTTATCTTTGACACACCATAAATGCCCATCTTTTTAACTTCAATTTTTTTTTATACCCTAACCTATATATTGACTCTACCCCTTCCCATTTCCTTTTTTTTAATCATTACTTCTCTCTGCCTCTTTCTATCCCCCGTCAGTCTCTCTTTCTCTGTTTTCATCGTTTCTTCTCCATTTTCTTTTCTATATATATACTTATGGGTCCTAAGAAAGCAACAAAGTTTAATCAAGACGAAATGGTATGAATTCTAACCCTTAAACTCCTTTATTCTCTGAATTTTTCAAGTTTTTTTTGGGTCTGAGTTTTCGTTTTTCCGGAAAACCGAAAATTGCTTCCTAGTTGATTTTTCTTGATTCGGTTGTCCATTTTCAAAATCGTTTGTTAGATTTTGTTCGTTTTATGATTTAGAATCTATTAAACTAAACTTTTCGATGATCAATTCGTTATATTTTACGAATCTGGAGATTTTCCATTTTTTGGACTTTTCAAAATTTCGGATCTTTGAATCTATTTTCTGGATTCGTTGTTGTTTTGTTCTTGTTTTGGTCTACATTTTCATGATCCTTGTGTTCATGCGGTCGTTTTGTCATATTGTGTGTTTGATTTGGTGAAGTTTCACATTTTATGTGTTCTTGGTGTTCTTCGAGCACTCAAGGGCTTGTCCTTCGTGTTCTTCATGTTTTTGCATGACTTGGGTCTCATGATTTTCAAAAACTTGTTTTTCAAAAATTTCATGTTTTGATTATTAATTCTTGCACATATATGTTTTGCATGTGTTTGTATGTTTTTGTGTGTTTTTATACTAAGTCTAAATTTTTCACATGCTATGCGCCTACATACATCTTTATGCGCCTAATCTTTTTATGCGCCTGAATAATTTTTGCTCCTCAGTCACTTGTATGTGCCTAAATCATTCTGCGCCTAAGTGTAGATACCCCGGGGAACCACGGCTTGGCTAGAGCGGTGAATTATCCTAGGATGTCTAACTTGTTTTAGATTGTTTAGAGTCGCCACCTATGTTTTTAAAGGAACATAAGAAAAACCTAGAAATAGCCTAATTTATGTACAAAACCAGAGATTCGGGAGAGAAGGGTTCGGGGGTTAGGTGACGGAGTGGGAAGTACTTAAACACCCACTCCGCCCCGCTTATGCGGGTCTTGCTACTATTGGTGTTCTAATGCTAAATGTCCTTCAATTTATTAACAATGCTAACAATTATAATGTAAAGAAAAAAGGGGAAAAGAATGATTTTATTAATTTAATGCTAAATAGTTACATATTGGACTAGTGCTAAATGATTACATTAAGAAATGAAATATAAATTAAATGAAGTTTGGAATGTCGGGATGTAACCTTGGCCAAACTTCAATAGTGAAGTGGCCTTTTGGTTGTATCCCTTTTTATGGAGATTGCATACTAGTAAGACTAGACAAATAAAATAAAAGAAGAAAAGAGATGTTGTACCTTAGGAAAGAGGACTTCAAACTTGGACTTGAAAATGGTGTTGTTGTAGAGAAAATGTTGTGCAAACACTTTGTGTAGTGTTTTGTAGAGAATGATTGTTGAGATGATTTGTGTAGAGTTTTTGTTCAAGTCTCAAAAATTGGGTCCTTTTTCTAAGGTAGAAGATGGTGGTTTTTATAGGTGAAAAAGAGAGGGAAATGATGGAGGGAAATTGGTCATCCATGTGAAATGGAATGGGCCAATCACAAATAAGATAAATGAATAAAAGAAAAATAAAAGAAATCAAATAATAAATGAAAGAAATATTAGTTTTTGGGAAAAAGCTTAGAATCTGGGATTGGGAGTTTATGAGAAAAGGGGGGATGAATGTGGATGTAAAAAGATGGTTTTTGTGATCAAGAAAAGATGTTTGTAAATAAGAAAAGGGAGGGAAATAAGGTGCAATCCGTTACTGCCAAAGTGGGAAGCGCGCGGGTCCGGCTTTTGGGGCGGGACGCGCGCGCGGCTCACTGGCAATGCCGGAAGCGCCCGCGGGTGAAAAATGACAGAATGACAGAATGACCCTAAAAGTTAACTCTGTTATGCAGTTTAGTCCAAAACTAACGGAATCAGTTAGGAACTTAACCGAAGTAACAGAAATTAATGAAAATAAGTTAAATAAAAATACTTTGTATACAATCGGGGTGAGAGGTCCAAGGCGGGGTGTCTACAGAGCCCCTCGGCGACGTGGATTGCGAAGCAAAACACGTCGACGAAAGAAAGACAACCGCCGAGGACATCGACAAGAGAAAACAAAGACTCGATAAAGCAGGAATTTGAAATTACAAATGATAGAAATGCGCTCCCTGTGTGAGCGACTTTTGCTGATGGAAGAGGTATGGTGATTTGAGCGGTCCACCATGGACCAAAATTGGTGCGCGGTGCGGCATATTCTGATGCGCTGTGCGGCGGTATGGTGATTTGAGCGGTCCACCATGGACCAAAATTGGTGCGCGGTGCGGCATATTCTGATGCGCTGTGCGGCGGTATGGTGATTTGAGCGGTCCACCATGGACAAAAATTGGTGCGCGGTGCGGCATATTCTGATGCGCTGTGCGGCACTTGTTGAATCTGGTGCGCGGTGCGGCATATTATGATGCGCTGTGCGGCACTTGTTGATTCTGGTGCGCGGTGCGGCATATTTTGATGCGCTGTGCGGCACTTGTTGAATCTGGTGCGCGGTGCGGCATATTCTGATGCGCTGTGCGGCACTTGTTGATTCTGGTGCGCGGTGCGGCATATTCTGATGCGCTGTGCGGCACTTGTTGATTCTGGTGCTTTGTGCGGCACCTGGTGCTCTGTCCGGCACCTGTTATGTGTATGCATTGCCGCTTGAGTGGAGATGGATTCTTGATGTCCGCGGAGGATGCTTTGATGGAGAATGTCCATTCTTTAAATGTTGATGAGAGAATGCCCTTGATGTTGGGTTGGCGAGATGGTATTCTGGATGATGGGTTGGTCGTGCCAAAAGGCTGCCTACGTATCCCTTTAAGAGAATCAGACCAGCGTAGTTCAAGGATGATGGAGAACGCTGGAGGAGAGGCTAGGAGCAAAGCTAAGTAAAGCACATAATTTTGCACATAGAAGGAGAAAAAGAAAGAAAAAAAAAATCTTTTTTTTTTTTTTTTTTTTTTTTTTAGGTTCGTGGGTGAACCATTTTAGCCATTGTGTGTTTGTAAAGCTAACCCAATATCAAGTCATGCTCAGTCGAAGTCTGGATTGCCTCGCTTGAATTCTGTTGTCGCTGGTGTGCCCAACGAAGATTGATGTCTAGCCCCAAGAGATTTGTCGGTTATGGGGCTTCAAAAAGGCTTTTGATGCCGAGATGAGGGGTTGCTGATTGTAAAACTCCTAGAATGCCTTTGATGCCAAATTTTGAGGGACTTGCATAGCTCTAAGATAAATCAGCTCTTGGCCCATTCGAGTAAATCGCCCTTTGTTGTTGTAGTGAGCAAGCCCCAAGAGGAGATCGTTGATGCCAAGCTTCGAGAGATTGCAAAGCCCCAAGTTTCGTGGGCTTGTAGGTGGCGGGATGTGAAGACCTTTCATTGTAAGCCCCAAATTACCTCGTGATTGGCTCGGCATTGAGAACGGATGTACCGTTTGGTAGAATTCTTGATAGAGATCTCATTCTTGCTCTTTCTGGGGAGATGAATGGCCTCATTGTGGTCGATACCCAAATGGCTGAGGGCTTATGTCAAAGGATGCAGTAATGTCTTGCGGTGCCGTCGATGTCGCGGAGGATAAGGTCTTGGCGTGATAAAGTCTCAAATGAGTATTCTTGCTTGACTCTTCTTGAGTTGAACTAATGACGGATCTTCGGATGCAACTAGTGTTGTGGCCCAACTTTATCTGAGCTGCACCTTGTGCTTTAGATCTTGGAGAAGGGGGTGCTGAATTGCAGAAACATTGGGATTGGCCGTGGTATTTCCCGCTATAACCCTGTTTTGATTAGAGTTTAGCATATTGAATCTTTTTCCTTTTCTCTAAGAATTCCTTCAAAATCTCACTGTGAGTTCTAACAAAAATCATCAACTTCATTCATAACATCGGAGTCTTCATTTAAAACCAAGAGGCCTTTGACTTGAAGTGTTGAGAGACCTTTGAAGCTTGATCTCTTTCATGGAGACTACTCCCAAATCGCGTTGCTCGAGTATTGTTGCCCAAAAGACTGTCGGTCGCGAAGCCCCAATATTACCCTTTTCTTGAATTACTGTAATGCCGTAGCCCAAAAGATTGTAGATTGCGAAGCCCTTGGAGACCTTCGGTGCCGAATTGAGGGAGCTTCCAATGTTGCACATGACTTGGCTAGGGATACCGCTGGGGAGTTAATTGTTCTTTGCCGAGGGAGCCTTTAAGACTTGACCATAGCCCCTAAAGTGCCATCATTGATTGCGAGAAAGGTCCATCCTTGATTGGGGGAACGAGCACGGGCACACGTGACAAGAGGGCTTTTTGACATCCCTTTTGAGAGACTTTGAGGATAGTCTCACACATTTTTTTTTTCGAGCATAGCCCCTAGGGCTTGTTGATTGTCAAAAGAAGCCCTTGTTCTCGGGTCATATAGTCCCTAGGGCATCACCATTTGTTGAGCAAAGCAAAAGTGACTCATCCTCGTGCGAGGGAATAAACATGAGAAGATATGGCAAGAGCTACTCCATTTCTCGGGAGCCTTTCGGCGTACATTAGAAGCACATACTTGAAGAAGCTTTGAAAACTGAGACACATGTTGTTGCTATTTGTTGCCCAAGCCAATTGACTAGCTAGGGATTATTTGTGCAACCTCGTGCCCTTTTATGATAGGCTCGTTGTCGGATGGGTCTTGGCTACCACGGGCCTTCTTTTCATGAACCCAAAAATGCACACTGCTGGAGAGTGATGCCGATAACCCAAGACAACCTTTGACGGTGCTATATCTTGTCGAGCCTTTTGCAATCCCAAAGTTGACTCGGTGGGGAATTGACTTGCTGAGGAGATTCAATGTAGAACTTGTCTTCTTTAGAGGCCGGGGATCTCCATTTCTCTTTCCCTTCTCTCTCTCACTCTCTCATTTTTTTTTATGACGCACCCTGTTTTTTGCCTAGACCGCCCTTTCGGGTTTTCAATCTAGCGGGCATCTCTTTTGCGTCTTCATCATTTTTTTTTGACTCAATTGATGAGGAAGTGTGCATTGACTCTAGCTGAGGAGATAAAACATGTGATTTTGCGGTGGAGACCTTTTGTCACTAATGATGAGTGACATTGACTTGACTAGGGAAGTGTCCCTAGTATTGACATATATTTTTTATTGAATTGAATGACTCGCGAAGGCAAGTAAGTCATTAAGAGAGAAGAGAAGGAAAGCCCCAATTTGATTGCAAGAAATTGGGAGTATGCAGAAAGAATAGAAGTCCCTAGACTCGACAAGGAGTGCGAAATGATTCCAAATCTAGGAAAGTTGTTCAATCTTTTTGGTGATTAATTCATTGGCAAATGAATCGTACAAAGATGTCTTGACAAGTTCAAGATGAAGGCCAATCACCATAACGCGCTAGGGCTAAACATATCTTCTTTCTTGCATGAGACCGGACCCACAGGTTGCCTACGTTCCTCCAGTGTAGAGGCTCAGGTCACCGTAGTTCTTGTGAATTCTTCATTCTTCGGGATGGAATTGTTGCTTCGTCGTGTAGCTTCGTCCTCCATTGGTGGATGATGTTGATCTTGATGTGAACTTCTTTGATTGAGGGGGATTTTTTTTTTTTTTTTTTTTTTTTTGTGCTCTAACTTTTGCCTAGGTTGATTTGAAGAGTTCAACCTAACGAGCATTTTTTTTTTAATTCCCCCTTTGAAACATTGCTTAATTTTTCTCCATGATTGTTGCTTCACCCTTGATGTCTTGGCTTTGTCTTCGTCGTTGATGATGTTGCCTTCGTCACAATGTTTAGCCCCTAGGCGTTCAAGTGATGGCCTTCATTCCAAAACTCATTTAGACATCTTTTCATCATTTTGCCAAGAATTAGATTGAACAACTTGGAAGAGTGTATGAGGACAAGAACGACTTTTTATTTGATGATGAGACTTGACTCAAAATTAATTGGACAAAGAAAACTTAATGCACACTTAAGAGGACTTTGACACTTTTTTTTTTTAATTCCTATTACTAGGTAGAGAAAGAGAAGCGGAGATTGTTGTTGTAGTCCCCATTGTCGTTGTAGTCTCCTTGTGGCATGATTTCTTGTAGAAGCCCCATTTCGAAACCACATCATTCTTCTTTGATGAGTTCTTGCATGTTGGCACTCTCTAAAGGTTGCTCTTCACCCACAGTAAATTCGCCATTGTCGAACAAATCTTGGATGATGTTTCGGAGAAGGAAGCACCCTTCGGTAGTATGGCCACTATGCTTGTGGTAGCCGCACCATTCACCATGTGCATGATCTTCGGTATCGTCTTCGGCTTGTACCCCTCTAAAGGCTTGACCTTTCCACTTGCCACCAAAGTTTCAAATGCTTCGGCTTGGGTTACTCCTAGGAGAGGAGTGAAAACTCGGTTGTTGGCGGTACCTTTGTAGCTTTTGAGGGACGGGCCACTTGAGCATGCTTTATCGTTGAACTTTTCTTTGCTGTCGGTGAGCTCTTGTAAATGGGCTTTGAGTTTGGAAACCTCTTCCTTGTGAATTCTTCTTTCATAATCAAGACGGGCCTTGAGTTCGGAAACCTCTTCTTTGTGAATCCTCTTGTCGATATCGAAACGGGCTTGCCACAAATTGTCTTTACGGCGGGCATCCTCGACAATCCTATCCATTTGTTCCCCCATTGATTTCATTATGTTGAGTAACCCTTCGTTGGACACGAAATCATTTCCACCGTTGTTGTTGTTGCCGTCGGAAGCCATTGGACCTATTGGAAGAGCACGGTTGATCTTAGATTGGCCCCACAAACACCTTTTGGATAAAATGAATTAACCCACAAACAAAGAAAAAGACTCAACCACATAAGGAAAAACGACTTTTTTTTGTTTTTTTTTTTATTTACAAAAGTCGGAAGGACGGAGTCCTTTTTGTGGTTTCTAGAAAAAATAGTGGAATCGTCACACTAGTATATAGACCTTCTCGCGGTCCCATATACTCATTGGATTCCACCACGCTTGTGATACCTACATGTGACGGGATTAAACTAAATTAATGTAGTAAATCATACATGCGGGGACGGATTTTTTATTTTCGTCCAAGATAGCCACTTTTGGGGACGGAGTTTTATTTCGTCCATTGCAACAAGTTGGCATGTATGATTTGAAGACATTAGTTTAGGGAAATCTCGGCACATGAAAAACCGACCTGGTCACGGAGTGTTAGACCCTAGACTAGAATTGTGTGGTTTGTGCTCGGCTTGAATATGAGGCTCAAAGGTCACCCCCGGCATGTAGTCATGAACTACGCCACGGGCTGAGGTTTACCGCTTCGAAAGAGCCAAGGTCGAGTGGAGCTTGAAACTTTCTAGGACGGGCCTCGACGGGTTTGGGGTTGGACTTGTGCGACTCGATAGTGAGCAGTTGATAGGAATATGTGCATGTAGTGTGAGGTCTAACATGTGACAAAATATTTTTTTTTTTCAAAGAAAGAAAAAAAAAAGGAAACAAATAAGCACGTATTTACAACTCCCGAATCACCCGTGTGACCGGTAAAAAATAGACAGAAAGTAAAAGAAATTGTATGCAGGCCCGGTGCCCACACACTGTCATTCTGCTCTGTTCTGCTTTCTGTGCACTGTTCTGTTTCTGGAAAATTTCCCAGAAGCGCGCGCCTCAGGGAAGTGATGTGGGAAGCGCGCGCATTGCGCAATGAATATGGGAGGCGCGCGCATCTGAGGTACCTGTCAGAATGTTAGAAGAAACTGCGGACTCAGGGGATTGCCCTGGTCCCAAATTATGTAACTTTCCCCTGCAGAAACTTGTTAGAACAGAAATATGAAATTGAAGGACAAGAAGGAAGGCGAGCGATTCTGATAATAAGGGTCGGACGCGCGCGCTTCCTACCCTTTTTACCAGAATGCCCAGAAAATAGAAATTAGAACACCAAAAGTTAAGAACGCAAGTTTAACCCTCTAATAAGTCCCCAGCAGAGTCGCCACTGTAGATACCCCGGGGAACCACGGCTTGGCTAGAGCGGTGAATTATCCTAGGATGTCTAACTTGTTTTAGATTGTTTAGAGTCGCCACCTATGTTTTTAAAAGAACATAAGAAAAACCTAGAAATATCCTAATTTATGTACAAAACCAGAGATTCGGGAGAGAAGGGTTCGGGGGTTAGGTGACGGAGTGGGAAGTACTTAAACACCCACTCCGCCCCGCTTATGCGGGTCTTGCTACTATTGGTGTTCTAATGCTAAATATCATTCAATTTATTAACAATGCTAACAATTATAATGTAAAGAAAAAAGGGGAAAAGAATGATTTTATTAATTTAATGCTAAATAGTTACATATTGGACTAGTGCTAAATGATTACATTAAGAAATGAAATATAAATTAAATGAAGTTTGGAATGTCGGGATGTAACCTTGGCCAAACTTCAATAGTGAAGTGGCCTTTTGGTTGTATCCCTTTTTATGGAGATTGCATACTAGTAAGACTAGACAAATAAAATAAGAGAAGAAAAGAGATGTTGTACCTTAGGAAAGAGGACTTCAAACTTGGACTTGAAAATGGTGTTGTTGTAGAGAAATGTTGTGCAAACACTTTGTGTAGTGTTTTGTAGAGAAGGATTGTTGAGATGATTTGTGTAGAGTTTTTGTTCAAGTCTCAAAAATTGGGTCCTTTTTCTAAGGTAGAAGATGGTGGTTTATATAGGTGAAAAAGAGAGGGAAATGATGGAGGGAAATTGGTCATCCATGTGAAATGGAATGGGCCAATCACAAATAAGATAAATGAATAAAAGAAAAATAAAAGAAATCAAATAATAAATGAAAGAAATATTAGTTTTTGGGAAAAGGCTTAGAATTTGGGATTGGGAGTTTATGAGAAAAGGGGGGATGAATGTGGATGTAAAAAGATGGTTTTTGTGATCAATAAAAGATGTTTGTAAATAAGAAAAGGGAGGGAAATAAGGTGCAATCCGTTACTGCCAAAGTGGGAAGCGCGCGGGTCCGGCTTTCGGGGCGGGACGCGCGCGCGGCTCACTGGCAATGCCGGAAGCGCCCGTGGGTGAAAAATGACAGAATGACAGAATGACCCTAAAAGTTAACTCTGTTATGCAGTTTAGTCCAAAACTAACGGAATTAGTTAGGAACTTAACCGAAGTAACAGAAATTAATGAAAATAAGTTAAATAAAAATACTTTGTATGCAATCGGGGTGAGAGGTCCAAGGCGGGGTGTCTACACTAAGTCATTTATGCGCCTAATTTTGTACTTAGTCAAATTTTATGTGTTTAATTTCTTCCTAGCATTTTCATAGATTCATATTATGCGCCTCTTACAGTTTTGCTTATTCAAAATTTCATGCGCCAACTTAAATAATGCGCCTTGAATCCTTTGATTCTATGCGCCTAATTCATCTACGCGCCTCCAATTTTATATGAGCCTCAAATATACTTTGCTCATTTTATGCCACTATGCGCCTGATACACTCCTAGTTTCCCTCATTGTTTATTTTTTTCTGGATATTACAAATTTTAGACCTGGTGAGACCTTAATCTCACTGAGTTAGCTGCAGAACCTATGGGGATTGATATCATGGAATACATCAGAACTGCTGGCCTTCTGCCTCTATTCACTCTGGATCAACCCTTCTACTCACCCCTTCTGGTTGATGACTTCTTCTCCACTGCCAAATTCGTGGAATTACCAACTGACACTGAAGGGTTAGTGAGCTACCGGATACGTGCCATCGTTTAAGGCGTTGAATTAACTATTTCTGCGGGCACTATCAAGCACGCCGTTAACTTCAACACATCTGGCCCTCACAACATTGCTGGTAAATCCAATTCTTACTCAACTGCCACGCAAAACATAGATGCGTGCACCTATCTCAAAATCCCCACTCTTCAGAATAACATCAAAAATGTTGAGATTAGGGATGGAGGTGAACTGTTGGGACATATAGCGCATCTTGTTGACGCGTCTATAGTGTTCAAATCAGGGAATGTGAATAGATTCACAATAGAGCAGTGCGAATACACTGCGGCTATAATGGGAAAGGCCAAGCTCAATTGGCCTCAAGTGTTGTTCAAGACATTACTGGATCAGATTGACAATTACAACAAGAATAAAAAGGAAGGGAAAACTAAGTTCAAGACCCATTGCAGAATACTTACCAAAATTTTCCTAACCTACCCTGCCCTTGCTCAATTCCTCAATGAAAACCCAGTTTACAAAATTGATGATGTACCAGTGTTTGGGAAATACAACCTGGTGCTAAAAAGGCACAGAAAGCGCATGG
Source organism: Campanula takesimana (assembly GCA_026119855.1). NCBI lineage: Eukaryota > Viridiplantae > Streptophyta > Magnoliopsida > Asterales > Campanulaceae > Campanula > Campanula takesimana. The sequence continues at coordinate 51,529 of JAOWBW010000409.1, read as the reverse complement.
CCAAGCGTGTGGCTAGAGTTAAAGGTACTCAGTTAATTGATGAAGAAACTGAGTCAGATGAAGAAGCTGCAGTTGGCGCTACTGATGGCGCAGACACTGTGGTTGTACCTGGCGCTGGATCGAGCGCAGGTCAAGATCGTGGCAAAGGGATTCACCAGTTGAACATAGAAGGCCTCCTAAGCGTCCAAGAACAGACTCTGATGATCTTCAGGCTATCAACCGCGCGTAAGAAGCTAGTCTGGCTGAAGCGCAAAAGAAAAGAGATGAAGATTACTAGTTAAAGCAGGCCAATGAAATGGCTAAGGCAGAAAGGCGCAAGGGCGCAGGGTCTAGCTCTCATGAACGCGCGCCTGCCCCTACTGCGCCTCCAAGGAAATCTCATGTGCCTGTACCACCTTCAAAACCAACTCCAACTAGAATTCCACTCATTTCTCCTCAGCAACAACTCAAAGATACAATACCCCTGCTCTTTTTGATAACTTAAGTAAAGATCAAGTTGAGGGGGAGCCACAACCAATCAAGACGCGCAAATCTACTCGTGCGCCATTGGCTCCTGCGCCTCCTCTTACTGCAGAAGAACCCACTTAGAGTGATGACTACATTCCTTCACCCAGACATACTTTTGTTCATTCACCTATCAGGCGCCCTGTTTCTCCTGCGCCTCAAACATCTCCTGCGCCTCAACCTTCTGCGCCTACTCCTCCCACTCCAGATATGAGTATGGTAATCTCTCTTCTTTAGAAAATTCAGCAGAGTCAAGAACGTATTGAATCTCAATTTGAGCTTCATACTTCTATGATCACTAATCAGGCAGATGAGATTGCTGCCATTAAGGGGGAGATTACGAGCATTAGCGCCGATATCAAAGATAAACATTTCCTAACCCCTCAGCAATGAGAGATAAACATTTCCTAACCCCTTAGCAATGGAACGATTCTATAGCTCAATGAATGACATGTTCAAAGACACACTTGATGAGCTTCGGGAAAGAATTGCAGAAGGTATGAAGCTCACAGATGGTCAAGCTTTCATTAATGCTATTAAGCAAGTTGAGACCAGTATTGCTGCTGACATTCAGAAACTCCTTAACTTAGTTACTGGTGAAAGTGATAAGTTAGTAAATGTGATGGACAAGCTGAAGGAAATCAAGCATGAGCTCCAGAATGCTCCGAGTACTGTGCCCTCTTCTGCGCCCTCCTCCAGCGCCGCGCCCTATAACTCTCACTCTTTGCTTTCAAAGTTAGATGTTTGGAAAGAGTTGATTGTTACTCATTTTAACACCGCGCATTCTAGTGCTGATAGGCGCGCAGAAAGGACCGCCTCTGACATTGTTTCCGCATAAGCCTCTGTTGAAGCGAATTTACAAGTGATTGCTGAAAATTTCATGCAATAACAAGCTACTATTCAGCGATCCATTGATGAGTATCAAAACATTAATGTTAATCATCTTCACTACATTAGAGATGGAGTCACTGACACTCATGTTTATGTCAACCGTTGTCATCAACTATCAAAACAGATTCAGCGCTAGGTAAAGGAGATCGGAGAAGGATTGAAGGAAGACGATGACGCGCCTCCTAATCCTTAGTTATTTCTTTTGTAAGTTTTAGAAATCTTTTGTTAGTGATTTTGTGCTTAAATGTTTTAGCACCTTTTGATTTTGTTCCATTGAAAACTTGTAATCTCAACTCTTATATTTCAAGTTTTAATAAGAACAAAGCATCACTATTGTTTCAAACCTTGTTCACTCAAACTCCTTGTTTGTAGAACATTTAATATTGTTTAAAACCACATTCATCATATTTGAATTGTTTCATACTGTAGACACCCCGCCTTGGACCTCTAACCCCGATTGCATACATAGTATTTTTATTTAACCTATTGTAGATACCCCGGGGAACCACGGCTTGGCTAGAGCGCGTGAATTACCTAGGATGTCTAATTGATTTTAAGAGTCGCCACCCACGTTTTAGAGGAACGCGAGAAAACCTAAGAAAATAGCCTTTTTTTATTGATTACGAAACCAAAGATTCTTGAGATGAGGGGTTCGGGGGTTAGGTGACGGAGTGGGAAGTACTTAAACACCCACTCCGCCCCGCTTACGCGGGTCTTGCTACTTTTGGTGTTCTTATATTTACGTGTCCTTCAATTGATAAAATATGCTAACAACTACAAAGTAAAGATAAGGGGAAAATGAAAGCTAAATGATTTTATTGATTGAGTGTCTAATGGTTACATGTTGAATATTTGCTAAACAATTACATTAAGAGATGAAATGGAATTAAAATAATGTTGGAATGTTGGGATGTAACCTTGGCCAAACTTCAATAGTGAAGTGGCCTTTTGGTTGTATCCCTTTTTATGGAGATTGCATACTAGTAGGACACAAATAAAATAAGAGAATAGAAAAGTGGTACCTTTAGAAAAGGGACTTTGATCTTGGACTTGAAAAGAGTTTTGTCGTGGAGAAATTGTTGTAAAACAATTTGTGTAGAGTCTTGTCACGAAGAACTCTTGTAGGGAGAATTTGTGTATAGAATTGTGTATAGTGTGTGTGTAAGAAAAGTTTCAAGTCTAAGAAGAAGGTCCAAGAGAGGTAAAAGAGAGATGAAAAGAGATAAAAAATAGATGAAAAAGTGGCCTCCTTCCAATGGTGGATTGGAGGGGTTTTTATAGTTGAAAGGGGATGTTTTTGGTGCCAAAATGGAGTCACAAAGATCAGTTTCCCGGGCAAAATCATATAAAATGAGTAAGGGAGAGATTCTTGGACAGAAATCAGTAACTGACATGCCCAGACGCTTGCGCATCCCGTATAGTTAGCGGGAGGCGCGCGCTTCTGGCCCTAAAGGGCGGAGGCGCGCGACTTTGAAATGGCAATTTTGACAGAATGGACTAGAAAGTTAACTCTGTTATGCAGTTTAGTCCAAAACTGATGGAATCAGCTAGGAACTTAACTGAAGTAACAAAAATTAACAAAAACAAGTATAGTAAAAATACTATGTAAGAAATCGGGGTGAGAGGTCCAAGGCGGGGTGTCTACAGAGCCCCTCAGCGACGTGGATTGCGAAGCAAAACGCGTCGACGAAAGAAAGACAACCACCGAGGACATCGACAAGAGAAAACAAAGACTCGATAAAACATGAATTTGAAATTTGCGAAGGATAGGGGTGCGCTCCCTGTGTGAGCGGCTTTATTGATATAGAAAGGATATTATGGGATCCGTTTTGCTGAAGCGGGATCCGTTTGCTGAAGCGGGATCCGTTTGCTGATGCGGGATCCGTTTGCTGAAGCGGGATCCGTTTGCTGATGCGGGATCCGTTTACTGAGGCAGGATCCGTTTGCTGAATGCGGGATCCGTTTGCTGATACGAGATCCGTTTGCTGAATACGGGATCTGTTTGCTGATACGGGATCCGTTTGCTGAATGCGGGATCCGTTTGCTGAGGTAGGATCCATTTGCTGAATGCGGGATCCGTTTGCTGATGCGGGATCCGTTTGCTAAATGCGGGATCCGTTTGCTGATGCGGGATCCGTTTGCTGAATGCGGGATCCGTTTTGCTCAGGCGGGATTCGTTTGCTGATAGCGGGATCCGTTTGCTGATGCGGGATCCGCTTGCTAATTGCGGGATCACCGTGGACCAAGTTACTGTCTAGAGCTGCAGTTGCTATTGACTTTATCGTGGGGATGCGGGCATGGTTGACTGTGGACCATTTTCTGTTGGGGATGAAGTGCCTTGAGTAGCGGATGCTGTGAAATGTGATTTGAAAGCAGTTTGTATGAGAGAGAAGTAAAGTGATTCTGTGTGTGAAGTGATTTTTGAAAGCGGAGATTGCTTGAGATGAATGATGTTCATACCTTCACCTACCATTGCCGCTTGATTGGGGATGGATTGCTGAAGGATGTTGCTGCTTTTGATGAAGAATGTCATGCTTTGGATGGAGAATGATGATGTTGATGGTGATGAATTGTTCTTGCCTTTGAAGGAGTGTTGGCGAGATGGTATTCTGGATGACGGGTTGGTCATGCCAAAAGGCTGCCTACGTATCCCTTTAAGAGAATCAGACCAGCGTAGTTCAAGGATGATGGAGAACGTTGGGGAAGAATTCTAGGAGCAAAGTAAAGTAAAGCACATACTTTTGCACATAGAAGGAGAAAAAAAAAGATTTTTTTTTATTTTGATTAGATGGGAAAGAATATGCACACATGTGACAAAAAGGTTTTTTTTTAGTTCGTGGGTGAACCATTTTAACCATTATGTGTTTGTAAAGCCAACCCAAGATCAAGTCGTGTTCAATCGAGGTCCGGATTGCCTTGTTGAATTATGTCGTTGTTGCCGTGGTGTCCAATGAAATTGATGTCTAGCCCCAAAAGATTTGTTGATTATGGGGCTTCAAAAGGGACTATTGATGCCGAGATGCCAAGGGGCTGCTAATTGTAAAGCCCCTCGAATGATAAACGTTGAGTGGCTTATGAAGCCCCAAGATGAATCAACTCTTAGCCCATTCAAATAAACTGTCTTTTGTTGTAGACGTGGGCAAGCCCCAAGAGAAGATCATTAATACCAAGCTTCGGGAGATTGTTAATCCCCAAATGTCATGGGCTTATCAAGTTTGTAGATGGCGGGATGTGAAGAACTTTTGGTGTGAAGCTCCAACTTATCTTGGCATTGTATTGAGAGCAGATGCACCATTGGGTAGAACTCATGAAAGTGATCTTCCTCTTTCTCTTGCTTGGAGGTGGATGGCCCTTTTTGTGGTTGATACCCAAATGGCGGAAGGCCCATGTTGGAAGTGTAGTACGGTCTTCGGGAGACGTCTCGTGGGAGATGGTGATGTTGTTGCAGATGATAAGGTCTTGGTGTGATAAAGTCTCGAACGGTATGTTTGCTTGAGTCTTCTTGAGTTGAGCCGACGGCGGATCTTCGGATGCAGCCTGTGATTTTGATCTTGGAGAAGGGGGTGCAATACTTGCAGAAACATTGGGATTGGCTGTAACTCTGCTTATAGAGTTAACATATTGGCATTGCCCGCTATAACTCAGCCGGGTGAGTCTAGCATATTGAATCTTTTTCCTTTTCTCTAAGACTTCCTTCATAATCTCACTGTGAGTTCTAACAAAAATCATCAAATTCATTCATATCATCGGAGCCTTCATTTAAAACCAAGAGGCCTTTTGACTGGAAGTATTGAGGGACCATTGAGGTTTGATCCCTTTCATGGAGCCATAAGACTACTCCCAAATTGCATTGTTCGAGTATTGTTGCCCAAAAGACTGTCGGTCGCGAAGCCCCAATATTGCCCTTTGCTTGAATTACTGTAAAGCCGTGGCCCAAAAGATTTGTAGATTGCGAAGCCCCTTGAGACCTTTCGGTATGAAGCTTCAAATGTTGCTGGGGACATTGAAGTGAATTGCTTCTTGCCGAGGGAGCCTTTAAGAGACCATAGCCCCTAGAGTGCCATCATTGATTGCGAGAAAGGTCTATCCTTGATCAGGGGAACGAGTACGGGCACACATGACAAGAGGGATTTTTTTGACATCCCTTTTGAGAGACTTTGAGGATAGTCTCACACATCTTTCTCGAGCATAGCCCCTAGGGCTTATTGATTGTCAAATGAAGCAAAAGAAGCCCTTGTTCTTGAGTCACATAGCCCCTAGGGCGTCACCATTTGTTGAGCAAAGAAAGAGTGACTCATCCTCGTGCGAGGGAACAAACATGAGAGAACATGGCAAGAGCTACTCCATTTCTCGGGAGCCTTTCGGCGTACTTTAGAAGAACATACTTGCAGAAGCTTTGAAAACTGAGACACATGTTGTTGCTATTTGCTGCCCAAGCCAATGACTAGCTAGGGATTATTTGTGCAACCTCGTGCCCTTTTATGATGGACTCGTTCTCAGATGGGTCTTGGTTACCACGGGCCTTCTTTTCATGAACCCAAAAATGCACACTGCTGGAGAATGATGCCGATAACCCAAGACAACCTTTGATAGTGCCATATCTTGTCGAGCCTTTTGCAATCCCAAAGTTGACTCAGTGGGGAATTGATTTGTTGAGGAGATCCAATGTAGAGCTTGTGCAGTTGTCTTCCTTAGAGGCTGGAGATCTCCATTTCTCTTTCCCTTCTCTTTCTTACTCTCTCATTTTTTTTATGACGCACCCTGTTTTTTGCCTAGACCGCCCTTTCGGGTTTTCAATCTAGCGGGCATCTCTTTTGCGTCTTCTTTTTGACTCGATTAATGAGGAAGTGTGCATTGACTCTAGCTGATGAGATAAGACATGTGATTTTGCGGTGAAGACCTCTTGTCACTAAATATGAGTGACATTGACTCGACTAGGGAAGTGTCCCTAGTATTGACTTTGTATATATTTGTTGAATGACTCGCGAAGGCAAGTAAGTCATTAAGAGAGAAGAGAATGAAAGCCCCAGTTTGATTGCAAGAAACTGGGAGTATCGCAAAAAGAAGAGAAACCCCTAGACTCGACAAGGAATGGAAAGCGATTCCAAATCTAAGAAAGTTGTTCAATCTTTTGGTGATTAATTCATTGGCAAATGAATCCTACAAAGATGTCATGACAAGTTTGAGAGAAGGCCGATCACCATAACGCGCTAGGCCTAAACATATCTTCTTTCTTGCATGAGACCGGACCCGAAGGTTGCCTACGTTCCTCCAGTGTAGAGGCTCAGGTCACCGTAGTTCTTGTGGATGCTCCATTCGTCGAGATGAAATGTTGCTTCCTCGTGATTGTTGTCAATGTTGCTTCGTCCTTCGTTTGGTGGAATGATATTGTTCTTGTATTTCTTTGATTGATGGGGATTTTTTTTATATTTTTTTTAATTATTTTTTTATTGTGCTCTAACTTTTTCCTAGGTTGATTTGAAGAGTTCAACCTAGCGAGTTTTTTTTTTTTTTTTTTGAATCCCCCTTTGAAACATTGTTTGATTTTTTCTCCATGGTTGTTGCTTCACCTTTCTTTGGCTTGATTTTGCCATTGATGTTTTGATGTCTTCGTTGTTGATGCCGTCGCCGATGTTTAGCCCCTAGGCGTTCAAGCGATGGCCTTCGTTCTAAAATGTGTTTAGACATTTTTTCATCATTTTGCCAAGAATTAGATTAAACAACTTGGAAGAGTGTATGAGGACAAGAACGACTTTTATTTGATAATTGACTCGAACATTCACACAAGTGGAACGAAAGAAAACTTTAATGCACACTTAAGAGGACTTTTGACTCTTTCTTTCCTTTACTATTTTTTTTTATATCCTATTTCTAGGTAGAGAAAGTGAAACGGAGATTGTTGTTGTAGTCCCCATTGTCGTTGTAGTCTTCTTTGTGGCATGATCTCTTGTTGAGGCCCCATTTAAAATCTGAGCCCCTCCTTGATGAGTTCTTGCATGTTCTCACTCTCTGACTGTTGTTCTTCACCCACGGTAAATTCACCATTGTCAATCGAATCTTGGATGATGTCGCGGAGGGAGAAGCAATACTCGGTGAGATGACCGCTGCATTGGTGATAGTCACACCACTTGTAGTGGGCATGGTTGCGACGCAATGGTTGTGGTTTCTTGTACCCTTGGAGAGGAGAAATTTGTCCCTTGGTTTTGAGAGCATCGTAGGCTTCGGTGATGGTCATGCCATTGAGAGGGGTATAGACACGGTCGTTGGTGGCACCTTTGTGACTTTTGAGGGGGGAGCCACTTGAGCGTACTTTACCATGGACCTTTGCCTTGCTGTCGGTGAGCTCTTGCAAACGAGCCTTAAGTTCGGACACTTCTTTGTTGGGTTTCGATCAAACATGCGCAGCGGAATTTAGCATTTAAAATTTTGAAACCCGAAGCCATGGATCCGTTCATACGATTAAATCAAATACAACATAAGAATAAAGGAATAAACTAACCCTTGATGGCTATCAAATTCTCTTGGTCTTTGGTGGAGGTTTGAAGACTTGATCACGATCACAAAGCTTGAACACGAACTTTGAAGATGATGATTTTCACCCTCTAGCGGTATCCACACTTCGAACGAATATCAAAGTAGCTTCTTTGATCTTGGTTGCTAGACCAAATTGTGAAACACTTTTTCACAATCAAAAGAACTATATGGAATTTATTTTGTGTATTATTTTGTTCCTCAACCAAGAATGTCTTGGAACAAAATAAACCCTCTCTCAAACTCTTTGAGACTCACAAAATTATTGGCATTGAGTGCTGGCCGAATTTGGTCTTTTATACACAAGCATGACCTATTCCAAATAGGAAACTTGTGTCAAAATCCGTCCAAAATTCGTTTCCTAATCAAATTAGGAATCTGCCACCCGACAGTACTGTGCGGCCGCCCAAAACCCTCTGTGCGGTCGCACAACTATCTGAAACAAAACTGGTACATTTCTGAGATAATTGTGCGGCCGCCCAGTCCATTATGTGCGGTCGCCCACTTCCCAGAAAGTCCAGAATTTCCAAAATTCCAATGTAGTCCTTTTAAAGATTCGTTCTATTGTGTGTGACCCTCTAGGATTATACTAAGTTGGCAATGGGCTCAAACATGATCCCATAAGATATGATTAGGTTCTATCAAACCGTCATACCTACCCAAATAGTATAACTAGATACAAGTTCGCATTCCTCTTAGAATATGTCATAATCCCTTTGTCCACGATGTCATTGAACACAAGTCATGGTCAAACAGTCAACTTGTTTTGTTCAATACTTTCTCGATTCCGAATATGTTGATAATTCAAATGCTATTGATCCAATCAATCCATTTGAGTCCGGCCGAACATTTCATCAACATCATTCCTACGAGTGGCCCAAGCTTGACATCTCTCCGAGGAGGGACAAATTCATTTAGCTTATTATTCTTCCCTACGTGAATCCGATTATGCCAATCATACCCTTTATAACTTCCCGGTTAAAGGTAGCGTTTGAATATGTCAAACATAATGTTCATCAAGTGGAAGACTATAATAACTTCATGTCTAAGGATTCAAATGACATAACTAATATGAGATATATGTATGACATAGACCATGACATAAATCTCATAGAGCGGGTCATGTCCAGTACCTTGTTCCAAACAAGTACCCATAAATCTAACATGATCATCCTATGATCATTTAGCCTTTATACTAGTGCTTAACAAGTACTAGGGACGGAGATTATTATAAGTAAACATGAACAACAATAATAATCAAAACATCTCTTTATTGATATGAAATAAATGATAACAATTACAACGTTTATTAAACGTGCCTAGGGCACCACTACCAACATTCTTCCTTATGAATTCTCCTCTCGAGATCAAGACGGGCTTGCCATAAATCATCCTTGCGGCGGGCATCCTCGACAAGTCTATCCATTTATTCCCCCATGGCTCTTATTATGCTGAAGAGCCTTTCGTTGGACACGGAGATGTTCTCACCCTTGTTGTTGTTGCCGTTGGAAGCCATTGGACCTATTGAGAGAACACGGTTGATCTTAGGTTGGCCCCACAAACAAAGAAAGGAAAAAGATTCAACCACATAAGAGAAATGACTCTTTTTTTTATTTATTTATTTACCAAAGTCGGAAGGACGTGGTCCTTTTGGGGGATTCTAGAAAATAGTGGAATCGTCACACTAGTATATAGACCATCTCGCGGTCCCATATACTCATCGGATTCCACGACGCTTGTGAATCCTACATGTGTCGGGATTAAACAAAATTAATGTAGTAAAGCATACATGCGGGGACGGATTTTTTTATTAGCGTCCATTATGACCACTTGGGGACGTATTTTTATTTCGTCCATAAAAACGAGTGGCATGTATGATTTGAAGACATAAGTTTAGGGAAATCTCGGCACATGGAAACCGACTTGAGTCACGGAGTGTTAGACCCTAACTAGAATTATGTGGTTTGTGCTCGGCTAAAGAGAGGCTTAAAGGTCACCCCCGGCATGTAGTCGTGAACTACACCACGGGCTGAGGTTTACCGCTTCGGAAGAGTCAAGGTCGAGTGGAGCCTGAAACTTCCTAGGACGGGCCTCGACGGGTTTAGGGTTGGACTTATGCGACTCGATAGTGAGCAGTTGATAAGAATTGTGCGCGTAGTGTGAGGTCTAACAAGTGACAAATTTTATTTTTTTTTCAAAGGGAATAAAAAAAAACAAATAAGCACGTAATTTAAAACTTTCGAATCACCCGTGTGACCGATAAAATGAATAAACAAAAGTAAAAGGGGGTGTATGCAGGCCCGGTGCCCACACACTGTCAAAACTGCCCATTCTGTTCATTCTGTTCACTGTTCTGTTTACTGTTCTGTTCTGGAAAATGGCCCAGAAGAGCGCGACTCAGGGCAGTTACGTGGGAAGCGCGCGCATTGCGCCATGAATGTGGGAGGCGCGCGCATCTGGGGTACCTGTCAGAATGTCAGAAGAAACCACGGACTCAGGGGATTGCCCTGGTCCCAAATTATGTAACTTTCCCCTGCAGAAACTTATTAGCATAGAAATATGAAATTTGAAGGACAAGATGCAAGGTGGGCGATTCTGGTAATAAGGGTCGGACGCGCGCGCTTTAGGACAAGAAGGCCGGAGGCGCGCGCTTCCTACCCTTTTTACCAGAATGCCCAGAAAACAGATATAAGAACACCAAAAGCAGAAAATGCAAGTTTAACCCTCTACATCCCCAGCAGAGTCGCCACTGTAGATACCCCAGGGAACCACAGCTTGGCTAGAGCACGTGAATTACCTAGGATGTCTAATTGATTTTAAGAGTCACCACCCACGTTTTAGAGGAACGCGAGAAAACCTAAGAAATAGCCTTTTTTTATTGATTACGAAACCAAAGATTCTTGAGATGAGGGGTTAGGTGACGGAGTGGGAAGTACTTAAACACCCACTCCGCCCCGCTTACGCGGGTCTTGCTACTTTTGGTGTTCTTATATTTACATGTCCTTCAATTGATATAATATGCTAACAACTACAAAGTAAAGATAAGGGGAAAATGAAAGCTAAATGATTTTATTGATTGAGTGTCTAATGGTTACATGTTGAATATTTGCTAAACAATTACATTAAGAGATGAAATGGAATTAAATTAATGTTGGAATGTTACAAAGTAAAAATACTATGTATGCAATCGGGGTGAGAGGTCCAAGGCCACTTCACTATTGAAGTTTGGTCAAGGTTACATTCCAACATTCCAACTCTACCTTAATTTCCCCATTTCATATTAATGTAATTGTTAGAATAGTTTGACATGTAAACTTAGCATTAATATAATAAAACAATTTATCGTTTATTTCCCTTTTCTTTCCCTTATAATTGTTAGCATATTTCTCGTATTATTTGAAGGACATTTAGCATTAGAACACCAATAGTAGAAAGACCAGCGTAAAAGGGGCGGAGTGGGTGTTTAAGTACTTCCCACTACGTCACCTAACCCCCGAGCCCTTCTCTTCCCGAATCTTTGGTTTCGTAATATTAAAATAGGCTATTTCTTTAGATTTTTCTTATGTTCCTCTAAAACATAGGTGGTGACTCTACAATTAAAACAAGTTAGACATCCTAGGATAATTCACCGCTCTAGCCAAGTAGTGGGCTTTCCCGGGGTATCTACAGTGGCAACTCTGCTGAGGATAATTTAGAGGGTTAAACTTGCGTTTTTATTTTTTGTGTTCTTCATTCTGTTTTCTGGGCATTCTGGGGGGAAAAGGGTGGGAAGCGTGCGCCTCTGGCCTTCTTAGCCTAAGGTGCGCGCCTCCGACCTTCACCACCAGAATCGCCCGCCTCTCATCTCGTACTTCAATTCTATGTTTCTGTGCTAACAATTGCTGCAGGAGAAAAAGTTTTCATTTAGGGTCAAGGCAATACCTTGAACCCACGAGTTTGCAGGTACTGCCCAGAATCGGGCGCCTCGACCTCTCTCGCTTGGAGGCGCGCGCCTCCCACTCTCACTGCCCAATGCGCGCGCTTCTGGGCAATTCTGCAGAAACAGAACAGTGAACAGAATGGACAGTTTGATAGTGTGTGGGCATCGGGCCTGCACATAACTTCTTTTACTTTATGTTTATTTTATCGGTCACACGGGTGATTCGAAAGTTGTAAATTATGTGCTTCTTTGTTTTTTTTTTCTTTTGTTTAAAAAAATGTTTTGTCACTTGGCTTGACCTCACACTACTTGCACAAATTCCTATTAATTGCTCACTATCGAGTCACACAAGTCCAACCCCAAACCCGTCGAGGCCTGTCCTAGAGAGTTTCAAGCTCCACCCGACCTTGAATCTCTCGAAGCGGTAAACCTCAGCCCATGGCGTAGTTCACGACTACATGCCAGGGGTGACCTTTAAGCCTCTCTTTAACCGAGCACAAGCCAACACAATTCTTAGTCTAGGTTCTAACACTCCGTGACTAAGTCGGTTTTTCATGTGTCGAGATTTCCCTAAATTAATGTCATCAAATCATACATGCCATTTCCAAGAGAAACAAGTGGTTATTATGGACGAAATAAAACTCCGTCCCCAAGTGGTCATTATGGACGAAATAAAACTCCATCCCCGCATATATGCTTTATGACATTAATTTAGTTTAATCCTGTCACATGTAGGTATCACAAGCGTGGTGGAATCCGATGAGTATATGGGACCGCGAGAAGGTCTATATACTAGTGTGATGATCCCACTATTTTTCTAGAAACCCCAAAAGGGACTCCGTCCCTCCGACTTATAAAAAGTAAATTAAAAAAAAAGTCATTTTTCCTTATGTGGTTGAGTCTTTTTTCTTGTTTGTGGGTTAAATAATTTTACCCAAAAGGTGTTTGTGGGGCCATCCTAAGATCAACCATGTTCTTCAATAGGTCCAATGGCTTCCGACGGCAACAACAACGGTGGCAATCTTTTCCGGTCCAACGAGGATATAGCCAACATGATCAAAGCACTGAAAGGACAAATTGATGCACTCGCCGAGAATGCCCGACGCAAGGATGATTTATGGCGAGCCCGTTACGAGCATGTGAAAATGGCCCATAAGAAAGAAGTTACTAATCTCGACAACCAATTGAAGGGGCTCACAAATGAAAGTAAAGAGGTCCTAAGAATCAACACCGGTTTTGTCAACACTATCATATCCTACATTGACCAAAATCATAGTGGGCTAAATTTGCACAAGGACCCGAGCACCGATCTTCATCAAGCTTCTCTTCTCATGAACACAATGGTGGCCCTTCACGAAAAATTCAAAATACCCGATATTGGAAAGTTCAACGGCAACTCTTGTCCCGATGCGCTCATGTTGACTCTTACATTTGGGCCATGCTACCAAAGAAAGTGTCTCCTAAAAAATGGCACAGTGCTTCCCACTCACTCTCGATGGGGTCGCAAAAGATTGGTATATGGGTCTCCCGATTTCCACCCACCTCAATTGGGATGCCGCTATGTTTGCCTTCAAGAAGCAATACCAAGGCAATTTCTCGCCGTTGGAATGACAAGTTGGCCGAGATTGCTGATAGGCCCTCAATGAAGGAACAAATGGACATCTTCTTGAAATGTTTGACTTTGGACCACCGAACTCATTTTAGTGGGGCCTTTTATCCCGATTTTTCAAGCATGTATGATGCGGGAATTAGAGTTGACAATTTTCTCCGAGAAGTGGCTGAGTCCTCCTATGAGACAAGCTTCGAAGAAGAAGTGTTCCCGAGCAATCCGAGGAACGACATGGAAGAATGTAGTGACATGGAAGACTACAACGACAATGAGGACTACAACTACATGGGGGACGACGACAACAATCTCCGTTTCTCTTTCTCTACCTATTAATAAGGATAAAAAAAAGGTCAAAGTCCTCTAATGTGTGCATTAACGTTTTCTCTCATCACATGTTAAATTTTGAATCGGTCTTATCAAATAAAATTCGTTCTTGTCCTCATACACTCTTCCAAGTTGTTCAATTTAATTCTTGGCAAAATGATGAAAAGATGTCTAAACAAGTTTTAGAATGAAGGCCATCACTTGAACGCCTATGGGCTAAACATCGTGACGAAGGCAACAACATCAATGACGAATCCAAGACATCAAGCGCCAAAGCAAGGTGGAGCTACAACCATGGAGAAAAATCGAGCAATGTTTCAAAGGGGGATTAAAAAAAAAATCGCTAGGTTGACTCTTCAAAACAACCTAGGCAAAAGTTAGAGCACAAAAAAAAAAAAAAAATAATAAAATAAAATCCCCCTCAATCAAAGGAGTACAAGATCATCATCATCATCCACCAAAGAAGGACGAAACAACCATCACGAAGAATGGCGTATTCACAAGAACTACGGTGACCTGAGCCTCTACACTGGAGGAACGTAGGCAACCTGCGGGTCCAGTCTCATGTAAGAAAGAAGATATGTTTAGCCCTAGTGCGTTATGGTGATTGGCCTTCATCTCGAACTTGTCAAGACATCTTTGCACGAGTCATTTGCCAATGAATTAATCACCTCAAGATTGAACAACTTTCCTAGATTTGAAATCATTTCACATTCCTTGTCGAGTCTAGGGGCTTCTTATCTTTCAGCAACGCTCCCAGTTTCTTGCAATCAAATTGGGGCTTTCCTTCTCTTCTCTCTTAATGACTTACTTGCCTTCGTGAGTCGTTCAAAAATATATAAATACATGAAGTCAATACTAGGGACCACTTCCCTAGTCAAGTCAATGTCACTCATCATTAGTGACAAAAGGTCTCCACCGCAAAATCACATGTCTCTCATCCTCAGCTAGAGTCAATGCACATTTCCTCATTAATCGAGTCAAAATGAAGACGAAAAAGAGATGCCCGCTAGATTGAAAACCCGAAAGGGCGGTCTAGGCAAAAAATAGGGTGCGTCATAAAAAACAATGAGAAAGTGAGAGAGAGAAGGGAAAGAGAAATGGAGATCCCCGGCCTCTAAAGAAGACAAGTTCTACATTAAATCTCCTCAGCAAGTCAATTCACCACTGAGTCAACTTCGGAATTGCAAAAGGCTCGACAAGATACGGTACAATCAAAGGTTGTCTTGGGTTATTGACATAAGAGAGATTGTTCTTGCAATGTGTATTTTTGGGGCTCATGTGAAAGAAGGCCCATCCGAGAATGAGCCCATCATTAAGGGGTACGAGGTTGCACAAATGGTCCCCAGTGAGTCAATCGGTTTGGGCGGCAGCGAGAAGCAACAATGTGTGACTCAGTTTTTAAGCTTCTCCAAGCATATACCCCTACAATATGTCGAAAGGCCTCCCGAGAAATGGAGTATCTCTTACCATGTCCTCTTATGTTTGTTCCCCCACACGAGGGTGAGTCTCTTGCTTTGCTCAACAAATTATGACGCCCTAGGGGCTATGTGACTCAAGAACGAGAGCTTCTTTTACTTCATTTGACAGTTAATGAGCCCTAGGGGCTACGATCAAGAAAGATGTGTGAGACTACGCTCAAAGACTCTCAAGAGGAATGTCAAAAAGCCTTCTTGTTATTTGTGCCTGTTCCCCGATCAAAGATAGGCCTTTCTTGCTCCACTTATAATCATTGGTGGCACTCTAGGGGCTACACTCAAGTTTAAAAGTCTCCCTTGGCAAGAAGCCATTCACGTCATCTCCCAACAATGGCCCTAGCAAAGCCATATGAAACATTGGAGGCATCCTCAATCATTTTGGCACCAAAGGTCTCAAGGGGCTTCGCAGTTTACAATCTCTTAGGATACGGCATTACAGTAATCCGAACAAAGGGCAATATTGGGGCTTCGCAATTGACAATCTTTTTGGGGGATGATACCCGAGCAATACAATTTGGGGAGTAGTCTTACGGCTCCATGAAAGCGATCAAGCTTCAAGGGTCTCTCAATACTTCACGTCAAAGGTCTTCTGGTTTGAAAGGAGGGCTCCGATGTTATGAATGAATTTGATGATTCTTACGACGAGATTATGAAGGAAGTCTTAGAGAAAAGGAAAAAGATTCAATATGCTAAACTCTATCAAAACAGGGTTATAGCGGGAAATGTCATGGCCAATCCCAATGTTTATGCAATTCAGCACCCCTTTCTCTGAGATCAAAAGCACAAGTTGCATCCGCACAAGTTGCATCCGAAGATCCGTTATTAGTTCAACACAAGAAGACTCAAGCAAGCATATCCATTTGAGACCTTATCACATAAGCCCTCCGCCATTTGGGTACCGACTACAATGAGGCCATTCATCTCCCCAGTAAGAGTAAGAAGGAGATCTCTATCATCCGCTCTCAATATAATGCCGAGCCGATTCCAAGATAATTTGGGGCTTTACATCGAAAGGTCTTCACATTCCACCGTCTTGAAGCTCGCAAACAACAAGTGCATGACATTAGGGGCTTAGCAATCTCTCGAAGCTTGGGGCTTGCTCACATCGACAAAAGGCAATTTATCCAAAAGCTGATTAATCTTGGGGCTACGCAAGACACTCAAAGTTTGGCATCAAAGGAATTCTAGGGGCTTTACAATCAGCAACCCCTTGGTATCTCGAGATCAAAAGTCTATTGGAGCCCCAAAATTGACAAATCTCTTGGGGCTAGACATCACATTTTGTTGGGCACAACGGCGACAACAACAGAGTTCAAGCGAGGCAATCCGGACTTCGACTGAACATGACTTGATCTTGGGTTGGTTACAAACACACAATGGTTAAAATGGTTCACCCACGAACTAAAAAAAAAAAACGACAAAAAGTTTTTTATTTTTTTTCTCTTCTTTTTCTTTGTCTCCTTACTTGCGTAAAAGTATGTGTTTCATTTTGCTCCTAGCTTCTTCCCCAGCGTTCTCCATCATCCTTGAACTACGCTGGTCTGATTCCCTTCAAGGGATACGTAGGCAGCCTTTTGGCACGACCAACCCATCATTAAGAGTGATCATACCTCCATCGAAAGTGAAAGCAACTCATCAACATCCAAAGCATGGACATTCTTCATCAAAACCACAACATCAGAAATCCATCCCAAATCAAGCAGCCACGGTAAGTGAAGGAATGAACATCATTCACGCTTTCTGCAAATCACATCACACACAAAAGCAACTTTTCCATTCTTGAAAAATCTCCCTCTCAAGCAATCTCTACTTTCCAAATCACATCACACCACAATCACAATTGTCTTTCGCAATTTCTATTTCACATCTCACACAAGCACATATATCTGCAAAAGCATACATAAAATAGGTACAAGCATTCGACAAATGGATTCACAAACGGATTCAGCAAAGGGTTCACAAACGGACTCAGCCATCGGATTCACAAACGGATTCGACCAAGGGGCTCACAAACGGGTTCAGCAAATGGATTCACTAACGGATTCATCAAGCGGATTCACTAACGGATTCGTCAACAAGGTTCACTAACGGACTCATTCAATGGATTCACCAACGGATTCATCAAGCGGATTCACTAACGGATTCGTCAACAAGGGTTCACTAACGGACTCGTCCAATGGATTCACTAACGGGTTCATCAAGCGAATTCACTAACGGATTCAGCCGGCAGATTTACAAAAGGATCATGCCACCTCCTCTATCAACAAAAGCCGCTCATACAGGGAGCGCACCCCTATCTCTCGCAATTTCAAATTCCTACTTTCATTGAGTCTTTGCTTTCTTTTCTTTCTTTTTCTTTGTCGATGTCTTCGGCGGTTTTCTGTTTTTCGTCGACGCGTTTTGCTTTGCAATCCACATCACCGAGGGGCTCTGTAGACACCCCGCCTTGGACCTCTCACCCTAATTTCATACATAGTATTTTTATTTAACTTATTTTCGTTAATTTCTGTTACTTCGGTTAAGTTCCTAACTGATTCCGTTAGTTTTGGACTAAACTGAATAACAAAGTTAACTTTAGAGTCATTTATGTCATTCTGTCTTTTTTCACCCGTGGGCGCCTCTGGCATTGTCTACGGGATGCGCGCGCCTCTCGCGGACGAAGCAGGAAGTGCGCGCCTCCCTGTACGGCAGTTACAGATTGCAGTATTTTTTCCCTCCTTTTTCTTGATCACAAAAACTCCCTTTTTCATCCACATTTATCCCCCTTTATTTCATAACTCCCAAATCCCATATTCTAGCCTTTTCCTTAAAACTAAATATTTGATCTTTATTTTATTTGATTTTCTCTTTATTATTTTTTTTTTTTTTATTTTCTTATTGGTTAGAAAAGCTTCTTTCCCTCCTTTCTCTACCTATTTAAACCTCTTAATCTCAAAGATCTAAAGATCCTTGAATCTAAAATCACACACGCACCTCTTTAAGTTTGATCACTTAGATCTTTCTTTAAGAAATACACCGGTTTTGTCTAGGATTTGTTCTTTCATAGAATATTAGATATTGAGTTAGTGTATAAGCTCAAACGTTGTTATTTGTAACACTCTGTCATAATATAAGATCTCCATTTGAAATCCAAGACTAACCATCTTGATAGAGGACGTAGATATTTCATTGATTGAACCTCTCCAAATAGCGCGTATTAATCTCTTGTCATTTACTTTCAAGTTATTATCTTCTCTCACTATTTGCTTGTTTATTCATTGTAGATTGATTGGATTGAATTGTGTTGTGTTGATTATATCATTTGCCTTAGTTCCTTATTTCACCCACTTTGAGCCAAAATACTTAGAGTGTGTGTGCGCCACCTTTATCAAGCTTTGCGCCTATTTACATTACTAAATTCCGCTGTGCATTTCACTCACTCACTTAGGCGCATTTCATAATGCTTATTTGATAAAGTACGCATTTGCAATTGAGTTTATCAAGGGTACAAAAAGAATTTTAAAATAGCTATTCACCCCCCCCTCTAGCTATTTTCCATACCCTTGTTGCCCTTTGGGACCAACATCACATCTCATTAAATATATTTTTTGGTCCATTCTTTATCCTTCTTTTTCGCACTTTAACGTACATGAATCCATCCATTCTTTCGCTCTTTTCATATACTCATAAACACTCCAAAAAACCATCAAAACACCCAAGGTTGAGCATCTGATAAGTAATAGAAGTATATGATTTGGATGGGTAAAAACACATCCATAAAATACCCCCAAACTTATCTTTTGCTCGTCCTCGAGTAAAAAAAAAAAAAAATATAAAACTATAAAACTACCAAAACAAAAATAACCTATAAAAACAAATAATTTTGGGATGTTCTTAATACATATGGGAGTCGTTAGCCAAAAGTCTCAGGGTCTCTCACACAAATGCCATCAAATAGGTACCATCATAAAACCAAATGGCAACACATACAGACTACTAACTCGTTTTATTTTCCACCGCAGCATGATATTATGAGTGATGTTGGTGATCAATGTGACCAAAATAAGATTAGTTTATAGGATCACTTAAGTTAATGCTCTTAATCCACAAATGATGATGACTATACACAACCCCATTCAAGGACTCTCATAATCATGTATACACAGTTGTCAACTCGGTTACCGATATTAAAAGAACGTATGTCATAGAGTTTTAAGCATACAAATGTGCGAGGCTAGGTTCATGGTTACAAATGGAGGTAAGGATATACGAAGTTAAGAAAGTGGACTAAGAAGTCTTCTCCAATGAGTACATCCTCACAGTAAGTTGAACTCTCCGCTCACCCAATTCCTGCACTCTCTCACCGCCAAACATGAGCTTGAATATAATTACATGGGGTGAAAAAAATGTTTCCCTATTTCTGTGGCCTTTCACACTGATCACTTCAATACATTAACGGGGACAAACATTTTTTGATTTGTTTTTTTTTTAAGATTGACTTTTCATAAGAAAAAAGTGTGCTTATTTAACGGCTTTGCACACTACACAATGATCCTCATAGTTTTTGTTTTTGATTGCCCCTTGCTTTCATTACATACCCCCCTTTTCATATCTTTGGCCATATACCATAATTCCCAACATCATTCTCCCAATTCTGAACCATAAATTCCATTATTCCCTGCAGACACCCCGCCTTTGACCGCTCACCCCGATTGCACACTTGATTTTGTGTTTCTCCCTCTTTTAAGTGTTTTCTGTTAGTTTCTGTTACTTTAGTTAAGTTCCAAACGGACTCCGTTAAGTTCCGGGACTAAACTGAATAACAGTTCTAACTTTCTAGTCCATTCTGTCAAAAATTGCTTTTTAGAGTCGCGCGCCTCCGCCTCTCGAGGCCAGACGCGCGCGCCTTCCGCCGCCTAGGTGGGATGCGCGCGCTTCTGGGGTGTGTCAGTTATAGATTCTGCCCAAGAATCTCTCCCTTGCTCATTATACATGATTTTGCCCGGGAAAGATTTCTTGGAGACTCCGTTTGGCTCCAAAAACTCTTTCAACTATAAAAACTCCTCAAATCTATCATTGGAAGGGACCTTTTTCCTCACTTCTTTTCTAGACTTTTCCTTTAGACCTTTTTTAACTAAAAGACTTTGGACTTTAAGAAGTGTTCTCTCCAAGTATTGAACCTCTTCTTCAAGACTTTTCAAGAGGTTCTCTTTGAAGGATACCATAGGTAAATGTCTTAAACTTTCTTCTTCTTCTTCTTCTTCTTCTTCTTCTTCTTCTTCTTCAATCAAATGTGCAATCACCCCCAAACCACTTGGGACATGACACCAATGGTCCTTTCATTACATTGAATTGGCCTAGGAGTCATCTCCTTACATTTTAAACTTTAAAACCCCTTCTTTATCATCATTCAAATAAGAAGAACACATTTATCTTTAAAGTGAATTATGAACAAACAAGACCGACTTTGCTCGGGCGAAATGGGTGTTTAAGTACTTCCCATTTCGTCACCTAACCCCCGAACCCCTCATCTCAAGAATCTTTGGTTTCGTAATCAATAAAAAAGGCTATTTCTTAGGTTTTCTCGCGTTCCTCTAAAACGTGGGTGGAGACTCTTAAAATCAATTAGACATCCTAGGTAATTTACCGCTCTAGCCAAGCCGTGGTTCCCCGGGGTATCTACAGGGCGACTCCGCTGGGGACAGCTTGAGGGTTAAACTTGTATTTCTGTTCATAATTCACTTTTCTGGGCATTCTGGAAATTGATATAGGAAGCGCGCGCCTCGGATCTTCATGGTCCAAAGCGCACGCGTCCCGCGTCAAATTCCATAATCGCCCGCCGTCCATGTGTTCTTCCTATTCTTCCTATTATTTCGTGCTAACAAACAATACAGGGGTTTCATCACACAAACAGGACCAGGGCAATCCCCTGAGTCTATAAGTTTCTGATAATCTGACAGGTTAGCCCAGAAGCGGGCGCCTCCCAAATACAATACGCCAGGCGCGCGCTTCCCAGAACACCAGCCCGAGGCGCACGCTTCTGGGCCAATTTCCAGGGCAAGAACAGGTTTCAGTGACTGAACAGAACAGTGGGGTATGGGCACAGTTGCCTGCATCAGAACATAATTGAACTCTTGGACTGTTTAACTTTGTGTTTATTTACCAGTCACACGGGTGATTCGGGAGTTGTAATTTACGTGCTTATGTGTTTTTTTTTATCTCTTATTTTCAAAAAAATAATAATAACAGTAATAATAAATTTTGTAACGTGATAGACCTCACACTACATGCACATTACTCCTATAAATTGCTCACTATCGAGTCGCACAAGTCCAACCCCAAACCCGTCGAGGCCCGTCCTAGAAATTTTCAAGCTCCACTCGACCTTGGCTCTTTCGAAGCGGTAAACCTCAGCCCGTGGCGTAGTTCATGACTACATGCCGGGGGTGACCTTTAAGCCTCTCTTTAGCCGAGCACAAACCACACAATTCTAGTTAGGGTCTAACACTCCGTGACTAAGTCGGTTTCCATGTACCGAGATTTCCCTAAACTAATGTTTTCAAATCATACATGCCAACTTGTTGAAACGGACGCAATAAAAATCCGTCCCCAAAAGTGGTTATTTTGGACGAAAATAAAAAATACGTCCCCGCATGTATGCTTTACTACATTAATTTAGTTTAATCCCGACACATGTAGGATTCACAAACGTGATGGAATCCGATGAGTATATGGGACCGCGAGATGGTCTATATACTAGTGTGACGATTCCATTATCTTCTTAGAAACCCCAAAAGGGACCCATTCCCTCCGACTTATAAAAAAAGAGTCTTTTTCTTATGTGGTTCGAGTCGTGTGCCCAACTGTGTGTTCTCAACCTCTTCATGGACCGAAAGTGTAAACCGAGACTGACAAGGGCTACTTCTCCAATTCTAGGTCCGATTGGTACTCTCCGCATCTACAGGAATTCATCCAACCGGCTTATTCGTGAACCGATTACTCAAACAGCTTCTGCATCATCAATGGCCGGCGACTCCAGCACCAACAACGCCATGACTCTCGAGCAACTCCCTGCCATGGTCCAAACTCTTCAACAACAAGTCACCACTCTCCACAACGAGGCTCAAACCAAAGAAGCCTTGTGGCAAGCTCATGTCGACAGTCAAAGGGACGCCCACGAGGCTGAGGTTGACCAATTGAAAGCCAAACTCCTCAAGCTCTCCAAGAACAAAGGGGTTAATGACAATGAGGAATCCGAGTGGACCGAGGGTTTGTTTGAAAGCCCATATGTCAGTTCCCGTACCAAAAAGTGGGGGGGACCAAGCACCGACAACAACGACCCCAAAATGGTCGATTCTATCATGGCCTACATTGATCAGAAATTTGACAGCCTCAACATGGGAAAAGGCTCCAACACAAGCCTTTATCAGTTATCCATCCTCATGAGCACGAAGGCCGCTCTCCCCGACAAATTCAAGATGCCCGACATTAGCAAGTTTAGGGGCAACTTATACACGATGGCTCACATCGAGACTTACATTTGGGCCATGGTTCCGAAGAAGGTCTCCCCAAAAGTTATGGCTCAATGCTTTCCTCTCACCCTCGAGGGGGCGGCAAAGGATTGGTATGCAACTCTCCCGCTCACTGTCCATCCTGGGATGCCGCTATGCTTGCCTTTAAAAATCAATATCAAGGCAACACCACTCACCGGCCCACAAGGAAAGAGCTCGAGAACACCACCCAAAGAGACAACGAGTCGTTCATTGACTTCACAAGGAGATGGAATGACAAGCTCTCTGAAATTGTTGAGAGGCCAAACACAAAAGAGCAAATGGACATCTTTCTCAAGTGTCTCAAGATTGATCTCCGCACCTACCTAAGTGGGGCTTGCTACTCCGACTTCTCCAAAATGTATGAGGCGGGGGTACGCATGGATGACTTGCTCAAGGAGATTAAGAAGGCCACTCCTACCTATCGTTACAAGGCCACCTCTAATTCAAACAAAGAGGCTTCTGTCAATGACATTACTACCGACAAGGGGAATTACAAGAAGGTCCCTCCACCACAAGGCAAGTGGTTCCAAAACGACCGCGTCTACACTCCTCTCAATGGCATGACCATCACCGAGGCCTATGAAGCTCTAAAGGCCAAGGGACAAATCACACCTCTTCAAGGGTACAATCAACCACAACCGCTCCGTCCCAATCATGCCCACCACAAATGGTGTGACTACCATCAATGCACCGGCCACCGCACCGAGGATTGCTTCTCCATCCGCAACACCATCCAAGACCTTATAGACAAGAAGGAATTCATAATCCCTAATGAGGGTGGTGTCAATGTAATAGAGGTAGGAGAGTTTGAAGGAACCACTCATTCGATCCTAATTGTGAATGAGGACTCCGATGATATGAATAAACTTGATAATTCTTGTTATGTTGTAACTTATGATAAGATTATGAGGGAAGTCTTAGATAATAGGAAGAAGAAGCTACACGGGACCGTGAACGTGCTCACTCGCAGTGGCCGAGTAACAACGAACACAATCCCTCCCAATACCGCAGCAACCATCACCTCTTCTCAAATATCGCAAGCATGCGACATACCCGAAGATCCTTTGTTAACACAACTCAAGAAGACGAAAGCCAACATATCCATCTGGGACCTTATTGCATCATCAAAGAAACACCGAGACCTCGTCATCAAGAACTTGGATGACACATTAGTCTCTCCTGACACGACTCCCGAGGACCTCACAGCAATGATAGGTCATATTCACTTCGGCAATGTGTAAGGATCCCGTCCCTCGGGGCGAAACAGGCGAAGTTCGCACGAGGAAAAAATGCCAAACACGGGTAACTTTCCTAACGAAAAAGAAACGGAGTCGCCACATTTGTTAATTTTAAACCCAACAAATGAAAATGGTTAGAGAAGGTGAGTTCGGAGGTCAGGTTACACTTTGCGAATAACATATTTGCGGTTCACCCAAAATGCCTCGGAAAGAACCGAGTCTCCCTTATTAGTTTGAAAATGTGCGTGTGTGTGTGTGTATTTAACGGAAAAGTTTCTGTTATTGGTTTTGTTTGGAAAATCTTAACTGAAAGGGCCTGTTTATTAAGAAAACAGGGATCAGAGGGCAAAACAGGCATTTTGCCCCCTGTTCTCAACATAGCCGTACGGATGTACAGGCCTTTTCCTGGGATTTTACAGTTCAGTCAAGAACAGTCCAGTTTCAGAGCAGAATCAGAACATTCTGTTGAAACTGGACAGAACTGTTTTGATTCCAGTTTGTTTAAAACACTTTATAAGTTTAAATACAACATTCCTATGCTAAATGATCATCACTTAGTCCCCAAAACAAGTATTTGGGTGTGATCATAAGCAATCATTGGAGAAAATTGAGAAAAGTTGATAAACATGCCCTTTGGGCCAAAATTGACCATTTGGTGATTAAAGATTGAAACTTTATCCCCAAGATGGCATTTTTATGACTTATTAACCTTTAAAGAGTCAAATTAACACATAAAGATTGAATCTTTATAACCCCAAAGGGGACTTTTAGAGCTAGATCAATGTTGGATGATAAAGATGGAAGCTTTATCATCCAAATGATCATTATTGTCAACAAAAGCATCATTCCAACTAGACAAGAATGTAAATGACAATCAACAAGCCATGATCATCTTGGTTTGAACCTCTTCCACACAAGGCATGGAGGGCACCTTGGATCATCTCATGGCTTGGACAAGAGAAATATAGAGTAATATATGTATATTTGCTTGAATGGACAAGTCTTCCATAAATGTAAAGTTGCTTGAATGGACAAGTCTTGCAAGTAATGTAAAAGTGCTTGAATGGACAAGTCTTGCAAGTAATATAAAGATTAACGTAAACTTAAACAAAGATTAAAGAGAAAATAGAGTTATAGATGAAGAGAAGGGAGGGGGAGAAGGTGGCTTTACCTATTTTGGTTTAGCCAATCTTCCTTTCTCTCTTTCACTCTTTGTTTCACTCTTCTCTCACACTACTGCAGTGATTTTGATAGAGTAATCCTTCTTATGTTGTTTCTCCCCCCCTCCCCCTGAAATGATCAGCATGGGGTTCAATTTATAGAGGCTGAGAGTGCCCAAAGTAGCCGTACGGCTAGGGACCTCATGTGCCCAAACCATCCGTACGACTCGACTTGGCGAGCTTCTGGATTTTTCCAAGTTTAATTCCAGTTCAGTCCTGGAATATCAGGTTTATCTTAGTGAGGTCCTGGCCCATCGGTTTATCCCTGAATGGTACCAAGAATTCCTCTAAAGTAGGTCAATTTCATATTGGGGTACTTACAGAGCCCCTCGGCAACATCGCTTTTGAAGAAAGCGGGTTTGTCGATAAATGCATCCCAATCTGATTGGAGGACGGCATAGCCGATTTGGGTGAGAGAATTTCAAGGCTACTCAAACCTATAAGCATCCCATTTTGATGGGAGGACGGCATAGACGATTTGTTCTACGGCTGGACCTAGAGGTATAGAATTCCTACGTATCCCTATTCGAGGGAATCAAGCCTATCGTAGTTTGAAAAGGGTGAGAGATTTTAAGGCTACTCAAACCTATAGGCGACCGTCGAGGTCGGGTGGAGAACTTAGCGTCTTAAGCCTAAGGGTGACCATTCAAGGTCGGGTGGGGAACTTGGCGTCTCAAACCTTTGGGAGCTAGGTGGATATTTTTCATCCTTTCCTAAGGAACGGGCATGACTCTCCTTTGGTCAGAGGCGGGAACTCGGGCATGACACTCATTTGGTCAGAGGAAAAGGTTCGGGCATGACACTCATTCGGTCAGAGGCAAATGGTTCGGGCATGACACTCATTTGGTCAGAGGCTAAGGCATTTGGGCATGACACTCGTTTGGTCAGAGGCGGGGACACGGGCATGACACTCACTCGGTCAGAGGCGAGGACTCGTGCATGACACTCACTCGGTCAGAGGCTGGGATTTGGGCATGACACTCGTTTGGTCAGAGGCTAAGGTTTGGGCATGACACTTATCTGGTCAGAGGCTAGGACTCGGGCATGACACTCATTCAGTCAGAGGCTAGGGTTCGGGCATGACACTCATTTGGTCAGAGGCTAAGGTTCGGGCATGACTCTCATTCGGTCAGAGGCAAAGCTCGGGCGTGACACTCATTTGGTCAGAGGCAGGGACTCGGGCATGACAGTCATCTGGTCAGAGGCAAAGTCAATATGGGCTTACGTCAAGGACCGCCCTTCTCATTCTAAGTTTTTTCTCAAGATGGGCCATCCAGGCGACTTAGATTTTTCTTCACATGGGGCCACTCGGGGGGACCTAATTCTAATTTCAAAATGGTCGCTCGGGGGACCTAACTCTTATCTCAAGACGGTCACTCGGGGGACCTAATTTTCATTTCACAATGGTCGCTCGGGGGACCTAACTCTTATCTCAAGACGATCGCTCGGGGGACCTAATTTTTATCTCACAACGGTCGCTCGGGGGACCTAATTTTATCTCACAAAAGGTCGCTCGGGGGACCTAATTTTATCTCACAATGGTCGCTCAGGGGACCTAATTTTTATCTCACAACGGTCGCTCGGGGGACCTAATTTTATCTCACAACGGTCGCTCGGGGGACCTAATTTTTATCTCACAACGGTCGCTCGGGGGACCTAATTTTATCTTACAACGGTCGCTCGGGGGACCTTATTTTTATCTCTGCTGGGATTACGTCAGGGACGGCCAATTTCCTTGGAGATTCAATTTGACCCTCAATGAGTCAAAGTCGGGGCTTGACTCTCCTTTGGTCAACCGAAGGGATTTTCTCGACACTCATTTGGTCGAAGTCGGGATTTGACTCTCGTTTGTTCAATAATTTTTAACTGGGCTTACGTCAGGGACGGCCAATTTTCTTTTCATTCTATTTGACTCTCAATGAGTCAAAGTCGGGGTTTGACTCTCTTTTGGTTAGCCGAAGGGATTTTCTCGACACTCACTTGGTCGAAGTCGGGATTTGACTCTCTTTTGGTCAATAATTTTTAACTGGGCTTACGTCAGGGACGGCCAATTTTCTTTTCATTCAATTTGACTCTCAATGAGTCAAAGTCGGGGTTTGACTCTCTTTTGGTCAGCCGAAGGGATTTTCTCGACACTCACTTGATCGAAGTCGGGATTTGACTCTCTTTTGGTCAATAATTTTTAACTGGGCTTACGTCAGGGACTGCCAATTTTCTTTTCATTCTTTTAACATGTTAACCTGGACTTACGAAGTACGGCCGAGCTAAATCACATTCTTAACATGGGCTTACAAAGTATGGCCGGGTTAATTTCAACAAAAGCTGGTCTTACGTCCATCTATGGACTACCCGGACACATTTTCAGTGGGAACCTAATTAATTTTCTAGGTTCAAAGAAAATTGCATGAGCCCTAAAAGGGGGAAAAATTCTGGTGCATTTCTGGGATAGATTTAAATGGAGCTTTAAATGGGTGATGTCACAAAGCCATTCAATCAAGAAACCATTAATTTTTGTCAGGGACAAAGTAGCCGTACGGCTAGAGGAGTGATGTTGCCTTTCCAATAAATTTTGTTCCAGGCCTGGTTATCTTCTTCATCATCACAGTTTGGAGTCCAACAGCAGTCTTTCACCTTCCACTTTCGACATTTTCCTTCCATGGATCCTTTTCTCATGGAAAAGCCACCAAAATTGTCCAAAGTTGACCAAGAATGTTTTGAAGGTAACCTTAGGCTTTTGATGAGGCATCAAATGGGGAGTCACAAGGACATATTCAAGTCCAAATTTGGTCTCCGGTCTCTTTGGTCTCTCAAAGAGTTTATCCCAGAACTCGAGCTTCTGAGGGCCGCCGCATCTTTCTGGGATGTGAGGAGGCACGTATACTATTTTTCTTACAACGAGATCACTCCGACTTACGAAGATTTCAAAGCTCTAATGGGTGGCATAGACACGGAGGTCATCGCTCTTCCCTCAGTTGATGATACCACTTTGTAGATACCCCGGGAAACCACAACTTAGCTAGAGCGGTGAATTATCCTAGGATGTCTAACTTGTTTTTAGAGTCGCCACCTATGTTTTGAGGAACATAAGAAAACCCTATTGATAATAGACTAAATTTGATTACGAAAATAGAGATTCTTTGTTTTGATGTTCGGGGGTTAGATTACGAGATGGGAAGTACCGAAACACCCATCTCGCCCAACTAAAGTTGGTCTTGCTTGATCAAAATCTACATAAATGGTAATGTTCTTCTTCTTCTTCTTTAAATCATAAAAGGGGGTTTAAAATAGAGTTTGGAATGTAGGAGATAACTCCTTAACCAACCTCAATGAGATAAGGTGATCATTAGAGTCATGTCCCAAAATGATTTGGGTGATTGCACTTTGATAAAACAAAAAGAAAGAGAAAAGAGATGAAGTTGAGAAAGGGAAAGAAATGGCTTTACCTAGACTTCAAGAAACTTCAAACACTTCTCGTTGAATTACTTGGAGAAATCCTTTGGAAAATGCTTTGAGAGGAGGAAACTTGTTAAAGTCAAGGTCTTTTGATCAAAGTTTTGACTTAAGTTTTTCGTCCTTGAAAATGGAGGTAAAGGGAGGTTTTTATAGGTGAAATAGGGGTGTTTTTGGTGCCAAAACTCAGTCACCAAGAAATTCTTCCCAGGCAAAATCCTATAAATTGAGCAAGGGAGAGAATCCTGGCCAGAAATCTGTAACTGACGCCCAGAGGCGCGCGCTTCCTGCTTTGGGGGCGGGAGGCGCGCGCGCCTGGATCCTCTTGTCGGAGGCGCACGACTCAGAAAAGGCAAATCTGACAGAATGGACTAGAAAGTCAGCCCTGTCATTCAGTTGAGTCCCTGGACTTAACGAAGTCAGTCAGGAACTTAACGGAAATGACAGAAACTAACGAGAAATACTAAAAATGGGGAGAAACACAAGATCAAATGTGCAATCGGGGTGAGCGGTCCAAGGCGGGGTGTCTACAGAGCCCCTCGGCGACGTGGATTGCAAAGCAAAACGCGTCGACGAAAGTTAAAAAAAAACGCCTGCCAAGGACATCACCAAGAAAAAGCAAAGACTCGATGAAAGCAGGAATTTTGAAATTGCGAGAGATAGTGGTGCGCTCCCTGTGTGAGCGTCTTTTGTTGATAAAGGGGGTGGCATGATTCGTTAGGTGAACCTGCCGGCTGAATATGTTGAATGAGGCCGTTAGTGAACCTTTGAGGACGAATCCGTTAGTGAAATCCGTTGATGAGGCCGTTAGTGAACCTTTGGAGAGGCCGTTAGTGAACCTTTGAAGAGCCCATTAGTGAACCTTTGGAGAGTCCGTTAGTGAACCTTTGAGGACGAATCCGTTAGTGAAATTCGTTGATGAGGCCGTTGGTGAACCTTTCAAGAGGCCGTCAGTGAACCTTTGAGGACGAGTCCGTTAGTGAAATCCGTTGATGAGGCTGTTAGTGAACCTTTGGAGAGGCCGTTAGTGAACCTTTGAAGACGAATCCGTTAGTGAAATCCGTTGATGAGGCCGTTGGTGAACCTTTGAAGAGGCCGTTAGTGAACCTTTGAGGACGAATCTGTTAGTGAAATCCGTTGATGAGGCCGTTAGTGAACCTTTGAAGAGGCCGTTAGTGAACCTTTGAGGATGAATCCATTAGTGAAATCCGTTGATGAGGCTGTTAGTGAACCTTTGAAGAGGCCGTTAGTGAACCTTTGAGGACGAATCCGTTAGTGAAATCCGTTGATGATGCTGTTAGTGAACCTTTGAAGAGGCCGTTAGTGAACCTTTGAGGAGGCCGTTAGTGAACCTTTGAGGACGAATCCGTTAGTGAAATCCGTTGATGAGGTATTGCTTTGAAGTCTCGTGCAACTTGGAGTCACACTTGGCTTTTTGAATTGTGGGGTGCGGGCACAGTTGACCGCGACCAGAAAAATATTCCTGCTGGGGATGAAATGTTGAAATTTGACCCTTGAGGAGGGTATGGTACCCGTGACAGAACTTAGGGAGTTCAGAATCTAGAGCAGGACAACCTACTTTTTTGAGTGGGAGTTTCTATCCTACTTTCAGTCTTTGACATGCCTTAAGGGTGGACCAGGATAAGGTGTACCCAACTGGGTGTCCGAGGACCGGGACTGTGTCTTGATTTAGGTTGGAGATCTCTGACAAGGCCCTTTTCTGAAGTGGCCTAGACTTGGGAGGCGCACGCTTTCCTCTGTGGGCTTGGGACGCGCGCGCATTTCAGACCGCTGGCGGGTGGCGCGCGCGTCTGGGAGGCGGAATTCCGGGCTTGACATTTGCTGGCCAAAAGAAACCCCAACAGCTATAATATCATCTTCTGTTCGACCACTTGATTCTCACAGCTCCTTTCTGCCATTTTTGAACATCATATTATTGCTAAACTTTGCTTGTGATCAACATTTTCCATGGCTTCCAATTCTTTTGTTCTTGATGCCAAGGTTGTTAGTAGTTATGAAAAGGACTTGGGCATTTTTGTGTATTCTTTCAAGACCCATCCCAAGAAGGCCTTCATTAGAGACTTCGGGTTCCGAATTCTTTTCACTTTGCGGACGTTGAAGCCGGATTGGGATTTGTTGAGAGCTGCCGCGGCTTTCTGGGATTGCGACAACCATACCTTCAACTTTTCAGCTAATGAAATGGTGCCGACTGTTGATGACTTCGGGGCCATCCTTGGCATGCCTTTGGCCGGTCGGATTGCCGTCCCTAAATATCACCGTGGTGCCATTGACTCTTGGGTTGAGTCACTGAATCTCCCTGTTGAGGACGTGAGGAAGACGTTGCACAGTACTGTGATTGACATAACTGAGTTGCCGATGTTCTTCAGTTTACACTCGGAGGACCCGGTGGTTCAATCTTTCAAAAGGAATTCCATGGCCGCTTGTCTCTTTAGTGAAGTACTGTTTGTTACACCCTTCAGGACTGCGGATGTGCAGTTGGCTGAGATTATTTTGCAAGCCAAGGAGCAACAATTTAGTGTAATCCCTCTTATTGTAGGGGAGACGTTGCAAGGCCTTGATGAGTTACATAGGACGGGCAAGATGTGTCGGGGAAGCCCTCTGCTCTTGACCATATGGCTCCGAGAACACTTCAAGATTTATTCCCCGGATGGTGATTTGTCTCCCTTTGCTGTTCATAGGAGGAAGTTGTTGATCCGGGATTTATCTGAAGATGGTTGGAAGGAATTCCTTGCCTCTCGGGTAACTGTCGATATTGAGTGGTGCCCTCCTTCTTGGGGTCTTTGTCCTTTTGTGGAATGGACTCCTGGTTTTCAGCACGTGGTTGTACCCGGCTTGAGAGATTCTTCATTTTACCAGCCAGAGCGGGTTCTGCGGCAGTTCGGTCGCCAACAGATAATTCCTTTTCCGAGGGGCGGAATGCTTCGTCCAGTTGCTTACATGGGTCCGGACTTCTTGAGTGAGCTTCAGTCGGCTTGGGGAGATGATCGCGACCGCTGGGCTTTTGCTCCTCTGCATCGGGGGAGTGTCTTCCTTCCCGAGATCTACTTGGATTATTTGTTTGGCACCCTTTATCGTGGCATCACTTGGGTCGATGTGCTTTGTGCCGAGTTGTTGGGAAAGGGTTTTGAGCCTAGCAGCGCTTTGAGGTATAGGGAGGCCGCTGCTGATTCGAGTAACATTCTTGCTGGCCCTTTTGGCACTCCTTTGGATGACTTTTATGCCAAGAGACGCGCCGCAACACAGAGGGTTTCGGTGCGTATTAGTGCTCCTCCGTTATCCAAGAAGAAAAGGATTGAGAGACGACCGGGTGGTCCTTTGAAGGCTAAGAGAAAATTGGATTTTTCTTAGAACCCTAAGAGATTGCAATTAGACCACTTTGTTTTAGGATTTAGTATTTTGATGTCTTTTGTTGCTCAATAAATCCGTTGTAATGGCTTGAATAATTCATTTGGATGAATAAAAACTGCATTTTGTTATTTGAAGTGAATTG
Organism: Campanula takesimana; assembly: GCA_026119855.1. NCBI lineage: Eukaryota > Viridiplantae > Streptophyta > Magnoliopsida > Asterales > Campanulaceae > Campanula > Campanula takesimana. Next base: position 19,322 of record JAOWBW010000409.1, on the reverse strand, counting down.
GGTATTTTTGATATGTTTTAGACCGCACCCGAAGGTTGCCTACGTTCCTCCAGTTGGGAGGCTCAGGTCTCCGTAGTTCAAACAAACAAAGACCATTTTATTTTTTTTTAGTGTGCACCCTGTTTTTTGCCTAGACCGCCCTTTCGGGTTTTCAATCTAGCGTGCTTCTTTTTTGCACGTGCTCTAATTTTTGCCTAGGCCGCCCTTGCGGGTTTTCAACCTAGCGAGCGATTTTTTTTTTTTTTAAATGGTCTTTGTTTATTAAGCGTAGAACCTCTTGATCTTGTCGAGGTTGACCTCCTTTGGCAGCTGGTCACCATCTAAATCCACGAGCCGGACTGCACCGCCGCTTAGTATCCTTTTGACCATGTACGGACCGATCCATCGGGGTCCCCATTTCCCCAGGGGTTTCATGGCATTAGGAGGATGTTGTCTTAAGACCAAATCTCCCACATTGATGTTTCGAGGCTTTACCTTTTTGTTGAAAGCTCTCGCCATCCTTTGCTGATACGCCCTTGTGCGTTCGAGTGCTCTTAGCCTTTTCTCGTCGAGTACGGCTAGCTGTTCATATCGACTTTGCATCCAGTCGACCTCGTTGACTTGATTCTCGAGGAGGACCCGTAGAGATGGGACTTTAAGTTCGATTGGGAGTACGGCTTCAAAACCATAGACTAATGCATACGGAGTTTCTCCTGTCGTTGACTGTATTGATGTGCGGTAGCCCCACAATGCTAAAGGTAGCTTCTCGGGCCAATCCCTTCCTGTTGAGGCCATTTTCTTGACGATGGTCTCGATGGTCTTATTTGCTGCTTCAACCGCGCCATTTGCTTGGGGACGGTAAGGAGATGATTTGTGCTTGGTGATCTTGTATTCTACCAAAAGTGCATCCATTTCCTTCTCAAAGTGAGAGCCGTTGTCGGAAATGATTTCATGAGGCACGCCGTATCGGCACATGATATTAATCTTTACAAATTCGGCCACTTTCTTGGTGTTGAGGGTCCGATAGGCTTGTGCTTCGACCCACTTTGTGAAGTAGTCGACGGCAACTAGGACGAATGACTTCCCATTGCTTCCGGTAGGATGGACTTTACCGATGATGTCTATCCCCCAACAAGAGAAAGGCCAAGGTGTGACCATGTTATAAAGCTGCGAGGGTGGAGCATGCTGCAGATTAGCATGGAATTGGCATTTGGCACACCTTTTGACTTTCTCGATACAGTTTCGTTCCATAGTGCTCCAATAGTAACCAATGCGGAGTATCTTCTTGACTAGCATAAACCCATTCATGTGGGGTCCACACTCTCCTTCGTGCACTTCACACATTATCTCTTGAGCTTCGGCCTCATTGGCGCATAAGAGATTGATCCCGTCGTGGTGCCTTTTATAGACTCGGTCCCCAATCAGTACGTACCGAGAGGCTAGCCTTTGCAGATCTGCTTGAGACTTCTTATTGCTATTCTCGGGATAAGTACCATCTTTGAGGAAATTCATGATATCTGAATACCAAGGAGAGTTTGTTTGGACATCGTTGATCTCGATATTCATGCAGTACGCCGGACTGTTCCTTCGGGCAATTTTGAAAGGCTTCACCATTTTCCCTTTGGGCATTTCGACTAATGAAGCTATGGTGGCCAGTGCATCGGCGAAGCGATTTTTATCCCTTGGCAGGTAGTTGAAAGTGATCTCTTGGAATTGTTCAACCAATTCTTCAAGGTGCTGACCATACTGTTGGAGAGTCGGGTCTTGGGTTCGCCATTTACCCGATTGCTGATTGATAAGGAGTAAAGAGTCGCCGAATACTTCTAATTCCGTGACGTTTCTTTCGAGAGCTGTTTCGAGCCCTGCTATGCATGCTTCGTACTCGGCAATGTTGTTGATAGCTTCGAATTCCAGACGGATGGCGATGGGAGTGTAGATGTCTTTTGGATCGACAAGCAATATTCCTATACCAAAACCGTGTTTATTGGCGGCGCCATCGAAAAAAAGTTGCCACTTATTTTCCTCGGTTGCAGTACAAATTAAATGCTCGTCGGGAAACTGTACGTCTTCCCCCTTCACGTCATCACACGGGAATTCGGCAAGCTGGTCACTGAACACTTTCCCCCTGACGGATTTTAGTGTGACGTAAGTGATATCGTAGCCGGCGAGCATGAAGTACCATTTGGCTATTCTTGTTGACATGAAAGGCTTCTCGAAGATGTAGCGGAGCGGGTCCACCTTTGCTACTAGCTTGATCGGAAAAGCTTCCATGTAGTGCTTGAGCTTTTGAGTGACCCAAACCAATGCTGTACATGACTTCTCTAAGACAGAGTAGTTCTTTTCGTCTCCTTGGAATCGGCGACTGACAAAATAAATGGCGTTCTCCTTTGTGGACTCTCGTTGCTCTTGTGCTAACATAGCCCCTAGGGCTTCATCATTGATAGTGAGATAGAGCAAAAGAGGCTTCTCCTTGTGCGGCGGAACTAGGACAGGAGGGCACGTCAAGTAATGCTTCACTTGGTCGAAGGCTTCTTGGCACGCGTTGGTCCATTTTAGAGCCACATTCTTCTTGAGTAGCTTGAAGATTGGCTCGCACATGGAAGTGAGTTGGTGCACAAACCGACTGATGTACTGCAGTCTGCCCATGAAACCTTTGATCTCTTTCTGCATCTTTGGAGGAGGCATGTCAATGATTGCCTTGATTTTGGAGGGGTCTACTTCAATTCCCCTTTCAGTGACCATATAACCAAGGACTTTGCCTCGGATAACCCCGAACGCGCACTTTGCAGGGTTGAGCCTCATCTTGTGTTGGCGAAGCTTTTCGAAGAACTTGCGGAGATCGATTAAATGTTGACCATCGGTCCCTTTGGAGTGAATGATCATGTCGTCCACATAGACCACGATTTCTTTGTGAATCATATCGTGGAACAAGTCTGTCACGTCTCTTTGGTAGGAAGCCCCAGCGTTTCTTAACCCAAATGGCATGACTGTGTAGCAAAAGGTACCCCACGGTGTTGTGAAGGCTGTCTTATGTTGATCTTCTTCGGCCATGAGAATCTGATTGTATCCGGCGAACCCATCCACGAAGGAGCGAACCTCATAGGCAGCAGTGGAGTCGACCAGCATGTTGATGTTAGGGAGTGGAAAATCATCCTTTGGGGAAGCTTTGTTCAAATCCCGGAAGTCCACGCAAACTCGAACCTTGCCGTTTGCTTTTCTGACTGTCACGATGTTGGCTAACCATGTCGGTGTTAGTACCCGACCTGAAAATGAGTTTATTAGGGCTTTCCCAAATATACAAGGACTTTATAGGAATTAGAAACCTTGCAAAGACTTGTCCCGGATTCCTAAAAATAGCTCAATGTTCTAGAAAACATTAAATATGGACATTTAGGGTTGCCTTGTATGAACAGTAAAACCCTAGCTTGAATTTCAAGTCAGCGCGCAACGATGGCCACGCGGCCACTTTCGCCGCCGCCCTCAATATTGGCCACGCGGCCACATTCGCCCCGGATGATCTGGACCATCAGATCTTCCCATCAGTTTACTATATAAACCAATCCCATGCTATTGGTTTAGGGGGATCCGAATTTGAGAGTTCTTAAACACAATTTTGCTCTCTAATTAGCATTCAAACCTCCAAGAAGATCAAGGTTTATTTCTTGCCAACATAGGTAAGTTTTCTAACTTATTTCTTCACGTTCTTGCATTATTTCTAATGTAGATTTTTAATATTCATATTCTTAATATGTTTATTCATGTGTTCTTCATAGTATTCATGTTCCTAACATCTTTATTCATATTATTTGCATGCACATTCATACGTTCATAATATGTTCCTCGCATGTTCTTCGTGTTCATAGATTAAAACCTTATTTATGCTATATTTAGGGTTGTGATCTTCATAATTACATGTTATTTCATAGCCGATGATGATCGAAGGTCCATCAACCCGAGGATGATCTAGGAACTACTTCTAAACCCTAATCTTTAGGTAATTCCCCCCTCATTATACATGATCCCGATTCTTCTGCCTATTCTAATTCTCTGCGAACTACGCTGACCTGAGCTTCTCACATTGAGAGGAACGTAGGCAATCTTCGGATCCGGTCTAAATCACTAACACACTACATACACCGTATCATGATAGAAAGACCGATCAATTCGGGCAATAGGAGTGATAACGTCCAATATTCTTCTCTTGTTGTAATTTGACCCCCGAACCCATTAAACATGCTTTTTCTCAATGTTTTGGCTATAACTAAAACGGCGTGGCGACTCTCATAATTTTAATGTTACTATGAATATTCTCAAATTCAAACACACGTATTCACAGTGGCGACTCTGCTGGGGACTGCTTTGAAACTTTTTCAAACTTAGTGGGTCTAACTTTCGTCACATCATGATGCCTGCCATGTTTACACATGCACACACCTGCCATGTTTACACATGCACACACTTTCCATGTCTACACATGCACCCTACACACACTTACCATGTTTACACATGCACACACTTGCCATGTTTACACGTGCACCTCACACACACCTGCCATGTTTACACATGCACCCTACACACACTTTCCATGTTTACACATGCACACACTTGCCATGTTTACACATGCACACACTTGCCATGTCTACACATTCACACACCTGCCATGTTTACGCATGCACACACCTGCCATGTTTACACATGCAAACACCTGCCATGTTTACACATGCAAACACCTGCCATGTTTACACATGCACACACCTGCCATGTTTACACATGCACACACCTGCCATGTTTACATATGCACACACTTGCCATGTTTACACACGCACACACCTGCCATGTTTACACATACACACACCCGCCATGTTTACACATGCACACACCTGCCATGTTTACACATGCACACACCTGCCATGTTTACACATGCACACTTGCCATGTTTTCACCTGCCCCCTACAGTTAAGACATGTTTACACATGCACCCGCGCACTCCGCCATGTTAATACTCGTACCTTGTACCTTGTACCTTGTACCATGTACATTTGTTATTCTCGCCTTAGTATTAGGGTCAAACAAAACTCTGCTATGCTCCCTTGTACATTATTTTCCTTCTCATGCATTGCATTGGCATCATCCTAACATTAAAAACTTCTCTCTTTTCTCCCTAAAAAAGAATTAGTTTTTACCACACACTACCACTAGTCCGTATCAGCACTCCACAGGTCCCCATTACCCGGAGTATTCGATGTGCAGGAATTTGTGCGCTACTGCCGCCCTCTTTTCGAGTCACTCGTCTACTCCACTCACCGTGTACGTTCCGCGAGCGGTGGGAACCTTTTACCTAACCCGTGTCAACCCACACATAGAGATTAGGACACTCCTCGGACCACCCATTTAAGATGTAAATAAATGCAAATCTTTTAGCAAAATAAAATATGCATTGCATCTAGGCGACCTCTAAGGTCCATCGCTCATCCGTTGGGCCATCATTGCGATCCATTTGGGTCTACCCTTCACCTTCGACCGCCTAGGTCAACCTTACCAACCTTCGACCTCTTAGGCCAACCTTTGACCCCCCTAGGTCAACCTTTGACCTCCTAGGTCAACCTTATCTACCTTTGACCTCCTAGGTCAACCTTTGACCACCTAGGTCAATCTTCCCAACCTTTGACCTCCTAGGTCAACCTTATCAACCTTTGACCGCCTAGGTCAACCTTCTCAACCTTTGACCGCCTAGGTCAACCTTCTCAACCTTTGACCCCTTAGGTCAACCTTATCAACCTTTGACCGCCTAGGTCAACCTTAGGTCAACCTTTGACCTCCTAACCTTATCACCTTTGACCTCTTAGGTTAACCTTTGACCCCCTAGGTCAATCTTATCCGTTTAAGTCAACCTTTGACCCCCTAGGTCAATCTTATCCGTTTAAGTCAACCTTTGACCCCCTAGGTCAACCTTACCAACCTTTGACCTATTAGGTCTACCCTTGACCCCCTAGGTCAACTTTATCAACCTCCGACCTCTTAGGTCAACCCTTGACCTCCTAGGTCAACCCTATCACCTTCTACCTCTTAGGTCACCCCTCGACCTCTTAGGTCAACCTTTGACCCCTTAGGTCAACCTCATCCGCCTTTGACCTTGTAGGTCAACCTTTGACCCCATAGGTCATTCTCATCTGCCTTTGACCCCATAGGTCAAACCTTGGACCCCTTAAGTCAACCCAATCACATTTCGACTTCTTAAGTCAACCTTTGACCCTTAGGTCAACCTTATCCGCTATTGACCTCTTAGGTCAATCTTTGGTCCCATAGGTGAACCCAATTACCGTTGGCCATACCAACCTAGGTCAACCCGTCTCGACCCGTTTAGGTCCACACACCATCCTCGACCCATCTAGGTCAACTCGTCCGTCTTAGGTTAAAACTATCCCTTTACCTTTGACCCATCTAGGTCAATCCCTGGCCCGCTTAAGTCGACTTGCCCGTCTTGAATCTATCTACCGACCTCCCTAGGTCAACCAACCCGAATAGGTCAGCCCTGCCCATATTTAACCCGTATAGGTCAACCAACTCACATTCGACCCGCTTAGGTCAAACCATGTCTATCCCGCTTAGATCATCCCATAGGCAACCCGCTACAACCCGCTATCTTGATTCATTCAACCATATAGGTCAATCCAACCCTTCTCATTTAGGTCGACCTATCCATTACCCATCTAGGTCAACCCACCATTATCATCGCATTCTAGCTTGAACCACTTCTTGTCTGAAACCTTAGGTCAAATTTAGGTCAAACCATAAGTCAAACCATACCCGACTCAATCAAAACCAACTCCTATAGGTCTTCCTCACCCATGCTTGACTAAGGACCGAGTCATCTCCTGCTTTTGACCTCAAGATCGCTCTTTATCTTAAAAAAGACTCTATCAAATTGACCCCTATGGTCATCTCTCACCTCTTTTTAAAAGTCTAACTTGATTCGAACTACGGCGACCTGAGCCTCTTATTGTGTGGGACCTCTCCCTCATGATAAGGGGAACGTAGGCAACTTCGGCCCGGTCAAACTTTCAATGTTTTACCAAAATGCATTTCAAAAATGTGGAGACCGACTCTTTTCCAAAAAATGATTTTATAACGATGCCTTATCATTAAATACGAATCTAATTTAATTCAACTAAGAGGCTTAATTCTTTCATGACAAAGAGTTCTGCATCATGTCGGCTGCAAGGAACATCGAAGTTGCAACTGAAGCTGCTACCCAAGATCCCGAGACAATCCTCTACACTGGTACTGCTCTCAGTAAGCAAGCATCCCACTTCGAAGCCATCCTCGATGAACAAGCAATCCACTTTAAGGCCATTCTCAACGAGCAAGCAACACACTTTCAGAAGGAGATGCATAAGACCCTAAGAGATATCGAGAGGCGCCATTTGTCTGGCATTCGTGGCATTTATGATTACCTCAGTCGAGTTCTCCCTCTTGCTCAATGTCAACACCCGTACGCTCCTCAAATGTACGGGCCGCCACAGACTGTCCCCGTCGGGATGCCTCCTATGACTACTCATCAACAAGGGGTGCCGGTACCTAAATCACCCTCAAAGACAGTTCATGAAAGGAAGGACGAGCGCGAATTCGACGACTTAGGTATGCCGTTAGCCAAACTCTTCAAAAGTCTAGTTCAAGCCGGCAAGTTGTCTCCTTTGATCAACTATGAACCAAGTAGGGTGAAGCAATGCTTGGATCCCTCCAAACACTGCCAATACCACCAGTTAATTGGGCATGACACCGAAGATTGCGTCCAATTGAGGAGAAAGATTCAAAGCCTCATTGACAGCGAAGCCATCACCCGCCAACGGAATACATGGGCATGGGCAAAAGAGGAAATTGGGGCTACCTCCTTTAAATAAAAGAAAAGAAAAGGGTCATTCAGTCTTCGTAGGTTCTAGAGTGTCCTTAGTTAAAAGTCCACCTTGGACGATTTTTGTTTCTTTAAGTAAAAGTCCACCCCGGACTAGTCAGCTTAAATCTTTTAGTTCCAATAAAAGGGTCATTATTTCTTTTCTTTTCTCTCTAGACTTGAGACATAAGCTTGCATATATTAATTTCATGAAAATTGTCTTATTCACCATTTTCGCTTGATTGCTATATCTTTATATGATGAATTAATCTTAATCTTACTCATTAATGACGACTCATTAAGAGGTAAATGGACCCACAAACCATTCACATAACTAAGTAAACGATTAATCTCAAAATAACAAATGCTTCGATCAATTGGGATGAACGAATCACTTTCCCTTCTCTCTACATTCTACCCCCATAAACTCTCTCTATACACTCACCCTTTGTACACACTTCATGTACACTCTCTATATACACCTTCTCCCATACACTATCCTCATACGCCTCTCATCCCACCATTAGACCCTTTTTATAAGGTCGTGACAAAGAAATGGACTGCGGTTGCTCATCATCAAATAGACATCCATGCTGCCACAATTTAAAGGATTGGTTTGTTCCCATCAGGAGTACTACATGCCGTTACACTAGGGGCTGTCCGTATTCCATCGCAAATATAAGACAAGTGCACGAAGTCATTCATTGGTGCACGTGATAATCCAATGGAGCTCTACCGGTGAAAATCAAGAGGCTAGGACGCCCGCCGCTAGCAAAAGGCCGCTTGAACTATAAGGAAGCTACCTCACAATCGAGAGAGGCGAAAGCAAACTAGGGGCTTGTCTCGCCCAATGTTTCATGTACAAATATAAAAAAAAAATATATATATATATATATGGCTTGCTAGGTTGAAACCTAAAAGGGCGACCTAGGCAAAAGTTAGAGCATTGCACAAAAAGAAGCCCGCTAGGTTGAAAACCCGAAAGGGCGGCCTAGGCAAAAAAAAGGGTGTGCACAAAAAATATAAAATAAAAAATAAAAGAAAAATAGAAGGGGCTATCACCATGGAAAAATAAAACTCCCATTTTCTTTTCACTTCAAATGTTCTATTTTTCTTTCTTTCCCCAAAAGGAAGATTAATGCGGCAGCAACAGCCCATGACAACTACAATGGAGCATTCCACCGCAATGAGCTACAATGAAGCAATCCAAAGCAACAAGCTACAACAGAGAAACCTATCGCGACAAATGAACCTCACACCCCTAAACTCAAACCCAATTTCATCATCAGCCGGGCCACCCCCGAACTACGCGGACCTGAGCTTCTCACATTGAGGAGAACGTAGGCAACCTTAGGGTCCGGTCCAAAATATACACAACCCACCTCGTAGCCAATTTTCCTTCTCTTCTCTCTTCCCCCATATTTCTACTCCTGATTTCTTCACTCACAATTGATCAAAACATTTATTAATTTGAGGCTACTTGTTTACCAATTAACCATAACTCATTAACTAATCAACGAGGTCCATTCTCGAGCAGTCAAATGAGAATCTTGAATAAAACAATTTTCAAATGTCTCGACAAGTCTTCCGTTCTACAATCTAGGAAAGAGCTAAACACTTACTTTCTGTCAAAGCAGGGCTTCCTCCCTTTTGTACATATATACCCTCAGTTGCTCAAAGAGTCAATATGTGAGTACTATCTCTCTCTCTCTCTCTTACTCTCCCCAAAATTCCCCCGCATGTTTTCAAACAATTCTTTTTTTCCTTTTTTCGACTGAATGATTTCAAAAAAAAAAAAAAAAAAAAAAAAAAAAAATTGACGCAAAAGAGATGCCCGCTAGATTGAAAACCCGCAAGGGCGGTCTAGGCAGAAAAAAAGGCGCGTCTTAAAAGAGGTAGGATACCCCGCTCTACGCAACTGGGGCTTCCCTAACAATAAGGGACCGACCATAAGGTTTCTCAAAGAATGCCGGGGCTTCATCAATCACATACTTTGAAGAAGCGCATCCCTCATCATCAAGCTTGACGTAGAGTTTCTCAAAGGAGGGAGGGTACCCGCTCACCAAATTAGATAATCCCCAACGGAATGGGTCGACTATGTGGTTTCCCAGAGAATACCGAGGCGTCAACAAGGATACACTTAGATGAAGAGCACCCTCATCGTCAACTCGGCACGCGACGACCTATTTGGATTGATTAGAATCATAATTAATTATAAGGCATCTGTATAAGATCATAACACTTTCATAAAGTTTTCTCCTCCCCGACACTTTGTTTATAAACCCGCACGCTCGGTCTCCACAAAATTGTAAAAACATCCTCGATCCATCTGAGACCCATCTCCGTGATTCTTGAGTTGACTCGGTCCTTCACCCTATTTCCTACACAATAGGATACCCTTAGGTCCCAACCTACCTGGTTCAAAACCTTAGGTCCCAAGCTTACCCGGTCAGTCTTGCCTAAGTTACACCATAAACTCTCTAAGTCCCGAGCCTACCCGATCAGTCTTACCTAGGTCCCAAACCTACCCAGTGAGTCTTACCTACGTTACATCATAACCTCTTAGCTCGACCTTCCGCAAGTTCGTAGCATGACCCCTTCGGCCTCAAACCGGTTCTACCCAAACTTCAAACCTTAAACCAGTTAACCAAAGCCAAATCCTTAGGGTGACCCATTAGGTCCCGAACCTACCGGTCCCGAGCCTACCTGATCTCCTAGATCTCAAACCTACCAACACATACTCATCCTTACCTTGTCTAAGCAATAGCTCGCTTATCCTCCTCGTTCCAACCTTTTAGGTCTACTCAGTCTAACCTGTTGAGCGATCCCTTAGATCCCAAGACCATTCGAGTCTACCAAACTTATCCTTGAAGTCCATGATATGTCTGATCCATACCTTTGGCCTCAACCCCTAAACCTTTAGGTTACAAGACTTTCTACCCTTTAGGTCTCTAACCTACTTAATCCGAGCCGAGTCCAAACCTCGCCACCTACGAGGTCCACCCTTGAACTCCATGGATCTCAAACCTTTCTTCCCCACGAGTCCAAACCTCAAACATGCTCGAACGCATAGGATCTTCCGCATACCGTGACATGCCATAAAGATATCAAAACCCGTCCGGTCAAAACTCGTGCGGGTCCCATCCCTAGCCTACCGTCACAATCGCCGAACGAGTTTGGTCACTCGCAATGACCTCTAAGACAAACTTCGGTCCTAAGCATACCCAATCCAACTTAGGCACCTATTGTACTCGAGCGAAGTCTTGGACACTCAATCCCTTTACCTAAAGCGCCAACGTGGTCACATATCCAGACCATCTCCCGCACATGGTTCGCACCTAGCACACCTTTAGACCCAAACCCGCCATGTCCGCCTTACACCCTTAACTGGTCCCAATCCGTTGCTCCTTGGCCGACCTCAAGCCTGCTTGATCCTAACCCATAACGCGGTTTATCTAGGACAAAACGCTACCCTGCCTAGCCTTCGATCTCCTAGATCTCACGCCTACCATTCCATTAGGCCCCGGTCTCCTCAACACATGTCTGAGTCTTACCCTAGCTAAACCCTAGAACTTTAGCCTAGGCCTAATCTATCGAGCCTATCCAGCCACGAGGTATCAAGCTCATTTGCCCCAAACCGCAACACTCTTAGACCTCAAACTTCTCGGTCTAAACCAAGACAAACCTTCAAATGCTTTTGGTCTCCAAACCCTAGCCTTAAAACTAGGTAAACACATTCTCTAAACCCTAGCCTCGAGCCTAGGTAGTCATATCATTCTCTCTGAACCCTAGCCTCAAGCCTAGGTAATTACATCCTTTCAAACCCTAGCCTAAAGCCTAGGAAGTTACATCCTTCTTAAACCCTAGCTTGATCCTAGGTAGTTACACCTTTCCTAAACCCTAGCCTCAAGCCTAGATAGTCACCTTCTATTCAAAGCCTAGCCTAGGTAATCGTATTCCCTCTAAACCCTAGTCCCAAACCTAGGTAATCGCCTTCTCTCTAAACCCTAGCCTCAAGCCTAGGTAGTTACCTTCTATTCATAACCCTAACCCAAGCCTAAGTAATTACCTCCTTCCAAACCCTAGCCTAAAGCCTAGGAAGTTACATCATTCTTAAACCCTAGCCTCGATCATAGGTAGCAACATCCTCTTTAACCCTAGCCCAAGTTCTAGGGAATTTCCAAAGCCCCGCATGCAACATCATTTCCAAATTCCCGAAACCCTAGTCTCGAAACCTAGGAAATTTACAATCTCAATTCTCCGTTTTGTTGAACCCTAGTCCAAAACCTAGGATATAATGCCCGGTCCAAAACTCAATCAACCCTAGCCTCAAGCCTAGGAAGCCGCATTCGCTCTAAACCCTAGCCGCGAGCCTAGGTAGTCGCATTCGCTCTAAACCCTAGCCTCGAGCCTAGGTAGTCGCCGTCGCCCCAAACCCTAGCCTCAAGGCTAGGTAGAAATTATCCTCTTTAAACTCTATCATCAAGCCTAGGATTCAACATTCCCTTCAAACCCCAGTCCTATACTTAGGAAACTCCTTCACCTTAGTCTCAAAACGTAGGAAGTTTACAGTCCTTAGCCTTAAAACCTAGCCTAAAGCCTAGGTTACCATGAACCTTTCCAAGCCATAGTCACCAATCCCGGAAAATGGTAAACCCTAACATCAAGCTTAGTGGACCTTCCACAAAAGCAATCCCTCTTCCCAACGGTCCATGGTCTCAAGCCTAGGAAGTCACAACCCTTTCAACTCCCAACCTTGGGTCTAAAGCCAACGCCTTTGCAATCTCTAAACCTACCACAACTCCAAGCCCTAGCCTCGAAGCCTAGGATATTTCTAAACCCTAGTCCCAAACCTAGGAGAGTCATGGTCCTTAAACACCAGTTTCCAAACCCTTGTTCGAAACCCTAACATCTAGGAAGTTCCCAAACCTCAACCTCTCCAAACCCTAGTCTCGAAACCTAGGAAATTTATAATCTCAATCCCCCGCTAGTCTTATGCCTAGGATACAATAGCCTTTCCATATTCTCTCTGAACCCTAGCCTCGAGCCTAGGCAGTCGCATTCTCTCCAAACCCTAGCCCGTAAGCCTAGGAAACCCACATTGTATCCAAGACACAACCTCAAGTCTAAACAACCATAACATCTTTTGCATCCTTATCTCAAGGATAAGAGGCTACCCATCCCCTTTCCTTAGAAGCCTTAGGTCCTACCCTAAGCAACCAAACAAAATGTCCCTTACCTAATACCTTCATCTTAATGGTTCGTAGCCTCTTATTAGGTATTCCTCCTAATTTAGGGTAAGCGGATCCCAAACATTACGCTTTCCGTGGTCGTCCTTTGCTCACCAAAGAGTCCTTTACCTTAGCAACTCCCCGAGAGTCCATCTCCTTTGTGACTCCCCGAGAGTCCCTCACCTTTGTGACTCCCCAAGAGTCTATCACCTTTGTGATTCCATGAAAGTTCATCCTTTTTGCAACTTCATAACAAACCGTCATCTTCGCGACTCATGATAAGTTCGCCAGCTTTATGACTCTGCAAGGGTCTATTGTCCTTTAGAACATCATTTGGTTTTAAAAAGCCTAAAAAAAATCTCTAAATTATCCTTTGTTTAAAAACTATCGTGGTGACCGGGAGTTATCCCTACTGCACGAATGTTTCATCTCTTTAAAAACTATCGTGGTGACCGGGAGTTATCCCTACTGCACGAATGTTTCATCTCTTTAAAAACTATCGTGGTGACCGGGAGTTATCCCTACTACACGAATGTTTCATCTCTTTAAAAACTATCGTGGTGATCGGGAGTTATCCCTACTGCACGAATGTTTCATCTCTTTAAAAACTATCGTGGTGACCGGGAGTTATCCCTACTGCACGAATGTTTCACCCCTTTAAAAACTATCGTGGTGACCGGGAGTTATCCCTACTGCACGAATGTTTCATCTCTTTAAAAACTATCGTGGTGACCGGGAGTTATCCCTACTGCACGAATGTTTCATCTCTTTAAAAACTATCGTGGTGACCGGGAGTTATCCCTACTGCACGAATGTTTCATCTCTTTAAAAACTATCGTGGTGACCGGGAGTTATCCCTACTGCACGAATGTTTCACCCCTTTAAAAACTATTGTGGTGACCGGGAGTTATCCCTACTGCACGAATGTTTCATCTCTTTAAAAACTATCGTGGTGACCGGGAGTTATCCCTACTGCACGAATGTTTCATCTCTTTAAAAACTATCGTGGTGACCGGGAGTTATCCCTACTGCACGAATGTTTCATCTCTTTAAAAACTATCGTGGTGACCGGGAGTTATCCCTACTGCACGAATGTTTCATCTCTTTAAAAACTATCGTGGTGACCGGGAGTTATCTCTACTGCACGACTGTTTCGTCTCTTTAAAAACTATCGTGGTGACCGGGAGTTATCCCTACTGCACGTACATTTGTTATTGCTTCGTTATATTATCGCGATGACCGAGAGTTGTCTCTACTTCGCGTACGTTCTGTTGCAATTTGCAGAGGCCCGTCTACCTCTATATTGCGTAATATCCACCACTTGTTATTTTATGAATTGTGATTGACAGAGGCCCGTCTATCTTGATATCGCATAAGCTCCGGCTATTACCATTTTACCATCTTGGGATTATGTAGACCCGCCGTCTATATGTCTCGCACCATTGTCACCCTTACCTTCTTTCCCCAATATTTGCTTAGGATTCGTATGGTTGTAGAGACTTCGGCGCCTCTATGACATACCATCCTAGATCAATCGTAATTGGCAGAAGCCTCGGCGTTTCTATTTGCGAGCGATCCAGCATCTATTTTAGGATTCGTATGGTTGTAGAGACTTCGGCGCCTCTATGACATACCATCCTAGATCAATCGTAATTGGCAGAAGCCTCGGCGTTTCTATTTGCGAGCGATCCAGCATCTATTTTAGGATTCGTATGGTTGTAGAGACTTCGGCGCCTCTATGACATACCATCCTAGATCAATCGTAATTGGCAGAAGCCTCGGCGTTTCTATTTGCGAGAGATCCAGCATTTATTAGGATTTGCATGATCGTAGAGACTTCGACGCCTCTATGACATACGCATCCTAGATTGATCGTGGTTGGCAGAAGCCTCAGCGTTTTCTGTTCACGAGAGACCCGACACCTATTACTTTGGCGCGATCGGCAGGAACCCTGGCGATCCTGATTGCGTTTACCATTCCAACTTGGGATTATTTAGACGACGTAGTCTTCATTTTTCCCAAACAACTTCATTGCTTACGAATGATTCGTTCTTCGTACAGGATAGTGCCCGTAGGTTTATCATCCCTAGCAGGAGTCCGATATATCGTTTTATCCCCAGTAGATTTCTGAACTACGACCGGCTTGATTCCTCGGAGGATACGTAGGAAACCTGAAAAGGTCCAGCCACCCGACCGACGTGGTTATCTATCATCCCCAGCAAGTGCATTTTCCCCAGCAGAAGATGTTGCTCCCCACAAGTGGACAGTTATTCCCAATTTCCATCAGATTTGAACTACGTTTGGCTTGATTCCCCCGCAGATACGTAGGTCGCCTGTCAAGGTTCAGCCGTTCCCTTACCTTTCATCTGTTTTGAAAACTCATGTTTCAGACGGATCCTTCTCTTATCGTCGACCCCACATTGCCTTGCAAGAAGCGTCGCCGAGGGGCTACTGTTAGTACCCGACCTGAAAATGAGTTTATTAGGGCTTTCCCAAATATACAAGGACTTTATAGGAATTAGAAACCTTGCAAAGACTTGTCCCGGATTCCTAAAAATAGCTCAATGTTCTAGAAAACATTAAATATGCACATTTAGGGTTGCCTTGTATGAACAGTAAAACCCTAGCTTGAATTTCAAGTCAGCGCGCAACGATGGCCACGCGGCCACTTTCGCCGCCGCCCTCAATATTGGCCACGCGGCCACTTTCGCCGCCGCCTCAATATTGGCCACGCGGCCACATTCGCCCCGGATGATCTGGACCATCAGATCTTCCCATCAGTTTACTATATAACCAATCCCATGCTATTGGTTTAGGGGATCCGAATTTGAGAGTTCTTAAACACAATTTTGCTCTCTAATTAGCATTCAAACCTCCAAGAAGATCAGGTTTATTTCTTGCCAACATAGGTAAGTTTTCTAACTTATTTCTTCACGTTCTTGCATTATTTCTAATGTAGATTTTTTAATATTCATATTCTTAATATGTTTATTCATGTGTTCTTCATAGTATTCATGTTCCTAACATCTTTATTCATATTATTTGCATGCACATTCATACGTTCATAATATGTTCCTCGCATGTTCTTCGTGTTCATAGATTAAACCTTATTTATGCTATATTTAGGTTGTGATCTTCATAATTACATGTTATTTCATAGCCGATGATGATCGAAGGTTCATCAACCCGAGGATGATCTAGGAACTACTTCTAAACCCTAATCTTTAGGTAATTCCCCCCTCATTATACATGATCCCGATTCTTCTGCCTATTCTAATTCTCTGCGAACTACGCTGACCTGAGCTTCTCACATTGAGAGGAACGTAGGCAATCTTCGGATCCGGTCTAAATCACTAACACACTACATACACCGTATCATGATAGAAAGACCGATCAATTCGGGCAATAGGAGTGATAACGTCCAATATTCTTCTCTTGTTGTAATTTGACCCCCGAACCCATTAAACATGCTTTTTCTCAATGTTTTGGCTATAACTAAAACGGTGTGGCGACTCTCATAATTTTAATGTTACTATGAATATTCTCAAATTCAAACACACGTATCACAGTCGGATACTCGATAACCTTGATGAAACCCACACTGAGGAGCTTCTCAATCTCTTCCTTGACTTGCAGAGACCATTCTGGCTTGATCTTTCTAAGCTTCTGCTTTACTGGCTTGGCATCTTCTCTAATCGGAATCCTGTGCTCCGCTACCTTTCTGTCCAAACCTGGCATGTCTTTGTATGACCATGCGAACACATCCACGAACTCCCGTAGTAGTGCAGTCAATCTATCTCTGTCGTCCCCCTTGAAGAAGCTTCCGATCTTAGTTTCTCTTGGTTCTTCTTCGGTACCCAGATTAACAACATGCAATTCTTCGTCAGCCTCTGGAGCATTCTCACCACGACTACGGACTTGTTGAGCAAGTTCATTTAAGTATGTTGTGTTTTCGTGGTCTATTTCATCATAATTTGAATCATTATTAACTTGTTCGTTAAGTTCATTATTAGTTAATCATCATTTATGATGTTTGCAATCTCAGGGTACTCAGAAATATCAAATTTTTCATTAGCAAAGAAAGGAAACACACGCTCGGCTATGGCCTCCAAATCCTCTTGGGTGAGGGTATTGAAGACGCTCTCGGACTCGAACGTAAGTGTGAGCGCTCTTCCTTTGTTGCTGTGCGGGGTAGCAACCCATTTCTTGGACTAAGAATTCTTCGGATACCACGGGCCCTTTCGTTGAATACCAATTGTTATCGGCTCGGAGCTTGGCGGGATCTCATTGATAGTCTCATTCATGATGACGGCGTCGTGGATGGCGTTGACTTGGCATTCATTCATTTGGCAAGCTCTTCGAACATGGAGGCTAAATCTTTCAGTTCTTCCCCCACGATGATTTCTGTCTCGGACTCTATAGTCACCTTCCTTCCCCCACCATTCACGGGGAGACATGGGGGTTGGTTCCTTTCGGATTTCTGGATCTGACAATCGGAGAAGATTTCGAGACCGGGCTTTTTGACACCCTTATTGTTAACCCATGGCTCGGGAAAGATCATGTATGGAACGTCTTCCCCTTGGCGGACAAAATAACCATTCAACGTCTTGCGGTAAGGCCTTAGATTAGGGACCTCATAACGATGGCCTTCTTTACGAGCTCGGGCCTTTCATTCTTGATCGCTTGCTCTTGTTTCAAGTCCTCTCTGGAAGGCTCATACCCCAATCCAAATGTGTTCTTGACAAATGGGACCCGCACAGGATACAGGATTCCTTGTTCATATTTCCCTAGGCCTAATCTAGGGAAGTAGTCCATATTCCTCATCATGCGGAGGACTTTGTGATTGGTGGACGGGCTCACCTTTTCTGTGGATAGTGACGTTTTCGGCCATGACGGTCACTATTTCATCACCATTTCGAACCTTGACACATTGATGGAGAGTTGACGGGACGGCCTTAGAACTATGAATCCATGGTCGGCCCAAAAGCAAGTTGAACGAGGCCGGGATATCAGCACTTGGAATGGAACGGACATGACCATGCTCCCAAACTTGATGTCTATTTCGATCATGCCCATGATTGTACGGGCGGTGCTGTCATAACCTCGATTACTTGAGTAGAAGGCTTCAAATCGGAAACCTTAGCCCCAGTATGCCCATGATTCTGCTAGGCATGAGGTTGAGTACGGAACCACCGTCCACTAAGACTCTTGAGGGTGGGATGGCCTCCCCCTTGCTCGTACCTTGAGGTAAATAACCTCGTTGTGATCGGAACCAAATGGTGGAAGGTCCATATCGGCAAAGGTGATGACGTTGCCAAAATGATGTGACCGATCATTGCCGTGAGGTCCTCGGGAGTAGTATCGGGAGAAACTGATGTATCATCGAGATTGCGGATGACAAGATCTCGGTGTTTCTTTGAGGATGCAATGAGGTCCCAAATAGAGATGTTGGCTTGAGTTTTCTTGAGTTGGACAAGTAGAGGATCTTCGGGAGTGTCGCGAGCTTGCGGCCTTTGAGAAGAGGAGCTCGGTGCGGAAGTGGAAGGGTTGCTTGCTATGACTCGACCGGATCGAGTTAGCATGTTGACGTTCCCATCATGCTTCCTTTTCCTATTCTCTAGTACTTCCCTCATTACTTCATCGTAAGTTACAACATAGCAAGAATTGTCAAGTTTATTCATAACATTGGGGCCCCCATTCACAATTGGGATTGAATGGGTGGTCCCCTCAATTCTCCTATCTCTATACATTGACATGTTAGCCATTAGTCACTACGAATTCTTTCTTATCTATGAGATCTTGAATGACATTGCGGAGAACGAAGCAATCCTCGGTGGTGTGGCCAATAATATTGGTGGTAGCCACAATATTTGTGGTGAGCATGATTGGGTGGACCGTCTAGGGTTGTACCCTTGTACGGGCGTGACTTGACCCTTTGCTTTGAGGACTTCGAACATTTCGGTTTGAGTCATGCCTTGGAGAGGCGTATAGACACGGTCATTTCGGGACTTCTTCCCTTGAGGTGGAGGAACCTTTTTGTAATTCCCATTATCGATAGTGACGGCGTTGACCGAGGCCTCTTTGTGGAGTTGGAAGCGGCCTTGTAGCGGTATCTAGGAGCACTTTTCTTCACTTCTTTGAGCAACTCGTTCATTCGGACCCCCGCCTCATACATTTGGGAGAATTCTGCATAGCAAGCCCCACTTAGGTGGGTGCGGAGA